>JASDQU010097877.1:0-10508 GCA_032191745.1 Picea mariana | reverse complement strand
GGATGACCCTTCCACTTAACCAAATATTCAAAATATTCTTTCCCACTAGTTTTCTTACCCACTCGTTTGTTCAGTATCTACTCCATCTGTGGCTTCTTTGCAATCGGCATCTGCTTCTACCACTGGACCTTTGGTTGATCATCACTTTCTGCTCCTGCTTCATCATCTTTATATGGATATAGATCCGAAACATTAAATATCGGAGATATTCCAATGCCATCTGGTAACTCAATTCCATAAGCATTCTATCCCATTTTCTTCAAGACCTTGCATGGCCCAATTTTCTTCATATTCAGCTTGTTATATGTTCCTCTCAGGAACCTTTCTTTCCTCAAATGTGCTAGAACCAGATCACCAACTTCAAACTGAAGTTGTCTCCGATGTTGATCTGCTCTGCGCTTATATTCCTGGTTTGATTACAGCAATCGCTCCTTCACCCTGCTGTGAAGTTCTTTCATCGCCTCTACGAATTCTTCAGCGCTTGCACTCTTAGTTATTATCTTCTCTGAGTCCCTCATTTCAGATACTACTCTTGGCTGTCTGCCGTATACAATCTCAAATGGACTTTTGCCTATGCTCCTATTCACTGAGTCGTTGTATGCAAACTCTGCCTGTGGAAACACATTGTCCCAATTGTTGTGGTGCTCTGTCACCAAGCTTCTTAATAAGTCTCCCAGACTTCTATTTACCACCTCTGTTTGTCCATCCGTCTGAGGATGATAAGCAGAACTAAACATCAAGTTAGTTCCTAGCTTCTTCCACAATGTTCTCCATAAATGCCCTATGAATTTTGTGTCCCTGTGCGAGACTATGCTTTTCGGTAATCCATGGAGTCACACAGCCTCTTTGAAAAGCAAATTTGCGATGTGGGTCGCATCGTTGGTCTTCTGGCATGGGATAAAATGTGCCATTTTAGAAAACCTGTCAACTACCACAAAGATTGAATCAGCACCTCTTTGTGTCCTCGGCAATCCCAATACAAAATCCATGCTAATTTCATCCCACGGCCTCTTAGGTATGGGTAATGGTTGATAAAAACCTGCATTCTGTTTCCTTCCTTTCGAATGCTGGCAAATCTGTCCACAAACTTCTTGACTTCTAACCGCATCCCTGGCCAAAAGTATGACTCGCTCATCTTTGCAAATGTCTTATCATGACCAAAATGTCCAGCCAATCCTCCACTGTGCTTCTCTTTCAACAAGTTCTCCCTCATGGAGCAATTTGGAATACACAGTTGATTGCCTTTGAACAAAAATCCATTTTGGATCACGTACTCTATCCACTGGCTTCTGTCTCTGAGAACTGGATTCTCAATTGCTTCATAAGCTTCCTTGAAGTCTGAATCATCTACATACATGTTCTTAAGATCATCAAAGCCTATCGTCCTGACTTTGAACTCCTGCAAAAGCAAACATTTTCTGCTCAAAGCATCAACAACTTTGTTAGTAGTACCAGAAATATGTTTTATCACAAAAGTGAAATTTTGCATGTATTCAACCCACTTAACATGCCTCTGATTCAAATTTTCATGTTGAGTCACAAATTGTAATGCATGGTTATCACTATATAAAACAAATTCTTTCGGAATCAAATAGTGCCTCCATTTCTTCAATTCCTGTATGATGGCATAGAATTCTTTATCATATGTGGAGTATTTCTCCTTTGCCTCATTCATATTCTCACTGAAATATGCAATCGGTCTATCTTCCTGACTCAAGACCACTCCAATTGCAAACCCACTTGCATCACATTTCACCTGAAATGTCCTTTGAAAATCTGGCAACACTAGGATTGGTTGCTCTGTAATCTTTCGTTTCAACAAATTGAAACTCTTCTTGACCTCTTCCATCCAGTGAAAATATTTATGTCTTTTCTTCACTGTATCCATCATTGCTGCACTAATTCCACTGAAATTCCTGATGAATTTTCGGTAGAAACTAGCCAGTCCATGGAAACTCCTCACCTCGAAAATATTTCTCGGTGATGGACAATTTTTTATTACCTCCACTTTATCTGGACCCATCCTCAGTTCGTTTGCAGATATAAAAAACCCCAAATAAATGAGTTATGTCTTCATGAATGAGGACTTCTTCATATTTATCAACAACTTCTCTTGCTGTAATCTCTTCATCACAATAGCCAAATGCTTCAAGTGTTTAGTCTTTGTCTTGCTCAAAACCAATATGTCATCCAGATACACGATGAAAAATTTCCCAATGAACTCCTTCACGACTTCATTCATCAACCTCATAAAGGTACTCGGTGCATTCATCAAGCCAAACGACATGACAAGCCATTCGTACAAACCTTCGTTTGTCTTGAATGTTGTTTTCCATTCGTCACCTTCTCTCATACGAATCTGATGATATCCACTCTTCAAATCTATCTTTGAAAAAAAAATTGCCCCACTTAAGCAATCCATCAGATCATCCATCCTTGGCAATGGGAATCTATACCTGATAGTTATCTTGTTTATCGCCCTTGAATCAGTGCACATCCTCCAGCCTCCGTCTTTCTTCGGACTGAGTACGGTTGGAACAGCACACAGACTCAAGCTTTCCCTGACCAAGCCTTTGTCCAACAACTCCTGGACCTGTCTTTTAACCTCTTCATTCTCATGCGGCGTCAATCTGTACGCGGATTTATTTGGTAAACTAGCTCCTGGTATGAGGTCTATATGGTGACTCACGCTCCTCATCGGTGGAAAAAAACGAGGTAGTTCGTCCACTACAATATCAACAAACTCTTCCAGCAGTTCCCGAACTTCTCCTGGTAAATCGTCCACTCTTGTGCTAGTCAAAACAACTCTCGGTTCTCTGACCACAAAGAATTGTGGATCCTCCTTCTTCTTAACTTCTGTAAGAAGTTCCTTCCCACTCATGAGAAGTATTGTGTTTTTTACCTCCAGCTTCACCTCTTTATCTTCAATTGGACACAACATATGAGTTCTCCCATTCTTTTCCAGGGTATATGTATTCTTCCTCCCATCATGAATTACACTTCTATCATATTGCCATGGTCTACCCAACAATAAATGAAAGACATCCATAGGAATAACATCACATAAAATCTTATCATTATATCCTCCTATCTTAATGTCAACTAAGCACTTTTTAGTGACATTTACCTGATGTCCCTTCTGTAGCCATGAAACTTTGTATGGATTCAGGTGATCAGTTGTTTCCAGCTCCAGCTTTTCTACCATCTCGGTTGAAACGAGATTATCGGTGCTTCCACTATCCACGATAATCTTGCATGCCCAACCCTTGGTCTTGCAAGCAGTCCTAAAAAGACTGTTCCTCTGTGTTGGATTCTCCATCTACTTTTCTAGCATCAAACGGACTTTCCACATTACCAGTGATCTTCCGCCTTCAGTGTACTCTGCCTCAACATCTTGCCTTTGTGCCTCGGCGATGTGAGCTTCTCCTCCATCCTTCTTCCTATATGGATAGTCAACTGACTTGTGCCCATTCTTTCCACATGTGAAGCATGCGATTACTCCACCTCTTCCTCTTCCTCTGCCTCTGGTACGAGGAAACCTATTATTATCAGCATATCCTCCTCTCTTCTCAGTATGTTGTTCTCTTTGCTCAGCATATTTCCCTCATTGTGAACTTCCACCTCTCTCTGTCTGAGTCTGAGGTTTCTTCCAGTCATCATTGGGCTTCTGGTATTTATCTTAGGCAACCGATTTGCCTTTGGGCTTCTGGTATTTATCTTAGGCAACCGATTTGCCTTTGGGCTTCTGGTATTTATCTTAGGCAACCGATTTTCCTTTGGGCTGCCTTTTTCCTCTGCCCCTGTGACTTTGTTTACAGCTAAGCTTCTCCTCATCTTTCAGAGCCAATTGGTATGCATCCTCCACGGTTCAGATGGTCGCCAAATTTAGTTCATCCTGAATTTCATACCTCAGGCCATTCATATACCTGGCCACATTTTCGTCATTGCTTTTGCGATGACCTTCTCTGATATTCAACCTATAAAATTCCTCAGTATACTCTTTCACTGTCATCAGCTTATGTCTTAGGTTCTGTATCCTCTGAATAGATAAATTTGATAGTCTCTGGGAATGAATTTTTCCTTCATCTTTGCAATCATCCTGTCCCATCTCTTAATCTTCTGCTTGCCTTGGCAATGCCTGTCACCTTTCAATGCATCCCACCATAAGGCTGCATGTCCCTTTAATCTCGCGACAACATGTCTGACCTTCTTTTCATCTTCGATGTCTTCATAATCGAAGTAAGTGTCAAGATCTCTAATCCAGTCTAGCATCTCTTCTACATCCAGACTCCCTTCATAAGTTGGAATGTCCATCTTTGTTTTCAAACTCATCTGAGCGATAGCCTTAATTAAGTGCTCATTGGTTGCATCTTCTGCTAGGATTTCTTCTTCTTCACGTCCAACATCACCTTCATCCTCGGATTCACTGATATCTCCTACATCAGCGTTTCGCCTTTGTCTTATGTCCATGTCCTCCATTCTGGCATGAAGATTTCAAATTCCTCTCTCCACGTCTGGATTCTGTACTTGCCTACCTCCTTCTATGGACATTTCTCTTCCTCTGGACACTTTCCTTTCCTCCTCTAGATTGGGTGATTGTCTACCTCTTCTCCTTGGCAGCATGGTGAATTTTTCCTTTCTTCTCTACTACAGAAAACAGAGAAATTTTCTCTCACTCTGACACCACTTGACGCAAATGTGCCACCAGGGCACATCCACTCCCACTAGGACCCTCTCTTCCTTAGGCCCGAAGAGCTAGAATGCTCTTCAAAACCCCTTATCGGGAGGTTTTAACACCCACAGAATGCTCTTTATGATCTCCCTTTGCCCTATTTGGAAATCGGGCTTCGCGTGATCGCAAGTCCTGCACTCACGAGATCGGGTCTCACAAATCCCCGAAACCCAATGAAAGTTCTCCAAATGCTTTCCTTGGTCCTATCGGGAATTTCCCCATCGGGAAATCGGCCCTTAAGAAGTCATAGACAACTTGCCTCGCAAATCCCCGATTCCTGATCGGCGATGATACTTCCTGCACCCCTTAGCTCCCTCCGACTAGCTCCTTTCTCATGCGACCTGCTAGTCCACGAGACCATGGTCCTTTCCCCTATGGGAGTTTCAGACTTCACGGAATTGGAATGCGTAGAACTTACGCCCTTGGGATTTCCGATTCTCCAATTTCCGATGCCACCTGGCGTTGAATCCCCACCAGGGTTGACCTTCCAACACGTGTCCCTTACTATGGCGCCTATGGCCCACACTCCACTGATGATCGGGAAATCGCGTTTCGCTAAATCGCGATTCCTGCTGCACAAATTCACAGGACCCTCCAAATCCCGAAACCCGCTACGGATGACACCTGTTCTCCACTGAACTGCTATGATTGTGGGACCGTCACGTTTTAGGATTTCGCGACTTCTTCTGTCGTGAGTTTCTTGTCACCGAGAATCCCAAAATGCCGAACCCCAATGCACGTGCAAGCGCTCTCCTCCACGTCACCGCTTCCCTGTCGCTTTATCAGGTATCGCGAAATCACGATTTCTAATGCAGCAGTTTCTTTGTATGCAGAAACCCTGAAATGCCGAACCTTGACTCTCTGGGATCTCTCACCACGTGTCCCTGCTGTGATCAACAGCTCTGATCCAATCGGGAAATCACGGATCGCGATTCCTTGTTGCACAAATTCTTTTCCTGTGAAGACTCTGATGCCCCAAACGCCGACTCGTCAGGATCTCCTCCCACGCGTCCTCGCCGATGGATGGTAAAAAACTCCCGCCGGGAAATCATGGATCACGATTTCAACATGTGAGAGTTCTATGTCTTTGAAAACTCTGAAATGTCGAACCCCGACTCGCTCCGGATTGTTGACATGTGTCCTACCGGGATCAACGGCTGAAATCCTTTCTTGGGATTTCGAGAACTACAAGGTCTCGATTCTCTTGTTCAGCAAAACCCCGATGACCCTGAGATCCTGATGACTCCTCCAAGACTCCTCCTCTGTGAGCTAGGGCTTAAAAATTGCGCAACTTCCCGAGATCTGACGGCTGATGGGATTTCGTCGATCTCCTTGGTAAGATCCTGAACGTCGATCTCTCCTCCTTTCTTGAGGACTTCTTAGCATGGAAAATCATCTGCACAGCCTTCCGACAGTTTCAAAGGCCTTGTCCCTCCTGAGATTTTCCACTCTGATTCTTTCATAGGAACTTGCGTGCACTCCTTGCACTCAACATTCAACAACTTCCCAAGTGTTGAATCCTTCTGACTCTGCGCACTTCCTGCAGCAGCAGTCTTCAATCTCCTTTGCTCAGATTAACAACTGAGACTTCTTCTCCAGCCTGCGCACTCCTTGCATGGCTTCAACAACCCATTTCCACTTCTGAGAGCTTTGAGAACAAGAGTTTTAACTCCTTGAGCCTTCTGTCAACGCACTCCTTGTGGATGACTTCAACTGCACTCCTTGCAGGAATCCTTGCTCAAAAGGAGAAACAATCATAACTCACTTCACCTCCTCTTAGAATTCTATCTTAACACATGAAATCATGCGCACAGCATAACAACAATGCCGAACAGGAAGAAATGTTCATAAACAGAGCATTCAACACACATACACAGAGAATAACACAACAGCCATGAATCTGAATCAACTTCTTCTATTAATTCAAGATCTATACATGGGTGTTCTTCTACATCTCTCTGTTATTCTCCTATGCTCTAGATTATTCTAACTCCTGTTGCCTAATGTTACAATGATACAAATGAGGGTGTCTATATCCGGTTTCCCTCCTGCACTCTAAAAACTGTCTAATCTAAGAATTCAATTCTATCTACCTGCAACTACCACTATAAATGCCTCTGTCTATCTCAGACAAGAGCGTATGGCTCGAGGTATGATTACATTCTTACCAAGGCACCTAAATTAAATGGTCTCATTTATATTCAGTGACTCAACTCCAAGGGAAAATTTAAAAATTCAAAAACTTGCGCTGGACGTCTTCCAGCTATCTTCTGCTTCCACGTTGGTTTTGCTTGTCGTGAGGGATGCTCCTGCATCATTAGACATGTCGTTCAAGTCCATGTGTGCTATGTTCTCTGTAATATGGTGGTAGTCGCTATGCCATTTGGACTCGTGGGTGGTCGAAATACATTATTGTCAATAGCTAAATGCTCCTTTATTGCATAATATTCAAAGAGGATACGTGGCAAACTCTACATATTTATTTTTCTTTCATATTCATGTTCATGTCTATGACTTGGATGTGGCTATGTAGATTACCACAAGTCGGTAGTTTTGTCTCTTAATTATCATCAATATTATAAATGTAATTTTTCCCCCTTAGTTATTCTCCATATTTTACAGGCATTCTCAACTTATGATTCCAATAAAAATATTGAAAATAAATAAAGCGTTATGAAAACTATGATCCCTATCTTTCACCATACCAAAATAACAGTGAGTTGTTCAAAAGTTCTGATGCTACTAAAAATAACAGTGATATTGTTTCAGAAATAATTATCTTGAGTTTGGATCTTTTACAACATTTATTTTTATTTTTAAATATAAAAAATTAGAGCATTGTTATTGTTATAAAACAATTATCTTCAAGCGCAAGCAGTTTCCAATGGTGTAAAAGTCAACCAAAGTTTTCCATCGAATGAAGCACTAAAATTATCTTGTAAAAATGGAAATAAAACTAAAGAAGACATGGTAAAAGTCAACCAAATTTTTCCATCTAACGAAGCACTAAACTTATCTAGTAAAAATGGAAATAGCACTAAAGCAGATAGAGGAAGGAACTATCGATTCACTCCATTGGTCGACGAAGCAGTTGTCAACCTATGGAGATCTATTTATTAAATTATTCATTAAATTTCCAAGTCAACTGCTCTCTTGCATGGCTGCATATGGTCTCTTTCATAATAATGGATACGTCGTAGAAACTCCATAGTTTTGGTACATCGGAAAGAAAGGAACGGGGGCTTAATATATGGACAAACCATGACAATAACAGTTAGATCCAAAAAAAAATATTGTTTAAAAATGGGATCTATACATTATCAAATGAGTGACGATATTTTAATACACTTGAAGTGAAGTAAAATGAATTATTATTCATTTGACTGGCCTAAACACATGCGGGTAATCTACTGGAATTCCCCATTTTTAATTTATGTCGAGGTCTATAAACTCATGACTGCTATAAATTTATGTACTGGCCTTTTGTCCATCATTGCTTATGTCCATCATCGTTTGGACGTACATTTCACCAAAAAAGTGAAGCGAAAGTGTAATAATTTGTCTAACACGAAGAAAAAAGAAGTGTGAGATGACGATGAAGAGAGATTGTGATGTTGTTAATTCACTTATTGTGTTTATGCTCGAAATTGCATTAATAATTGCAGTGCCCTTTCCTGAGGCAGATGATCTCACACAGGATTTCAACAAAAGTATCTACCCTTTGGGTGAGAGGACAATTCAACAAGTAGTCATGAAATACATAGACAATGATAAAATTGTGGCAGCTCCTCTTTCGAGGATGCACTTTCATGATTTCTTTGTGAGGGTATGTATCTCTGAATGTATAAGTTCTATTAAGTATGTTTGTTGGAATTAGGATTTACTTATGCTACTAAATAACCCAAGCATCTTTGTAATTAAGAGTCTACTGCCAAGTTCTTTTGTTGGTTGTGATGTTGTTCATGTCCTTTTCTGTAATGATACTAAAGAACCAAAGAATATGATATTGATCCGGATTTAGGAGTGGAACGACCTAATTAATAGACTAAATACAATAAACAGAGAGATATGAATAATAACACATATATCCAGTAACAATATCTTCTAATGAATAATGAAATAGGCTGAAACTGTAAAATTGAAAAACTAAAACACTTGCTTGAATGGTGGTAGTTATCTCTTAGAAGATATGTGGCTGCTACATGCATCGGTCTAAGAAGAATGTATTGCAATGAGGCTCCATAGGCCTTTTTTATATTACTCATGAATTCCAAAACCCTAGAAATCTAAAAACCTAACCCTAGAGGGTTAAATGCCAAAAGTCATGTGGGCCCCTATGGGTAAGTTGGTGGAAGTTGGTATCTCAACTTCCGAGGGTTGTAACGTATGCATACGACCTCCGTTTTAGGCATGTGATAGGCTTTTGGAAAGGTATTTCAGAGAACTACACATTCTGCCATGAAACTGTTAATCCCTAATATTGGCTTATTACCCCTTAATTGGGGCATATTAGATTAGTAATGTTATTTTATTTATGTCTTCTTTAGGCCATTAGTTGTAATTATACCTCCTAGTCTCCTATATATACCAAGGAGACATTTTCATTTTGAATCATCTGGTACTTGAACATTTAAGTGGGGTAAAAGGAGGCTTCCCCCTCGAAGAGGCTTATTATCTAAAATTCTATCTTTTTCAAGGCGTTGAGTACTTTTTCTGAGGATTTTCTATGCTATATTGATATTTGGTTCTTAACATATGGTATCAGAGCTCAAGGTCTTGGGGTTTTGCTGCTACATCTGAGACACCATGGAATTTTCACTATAACTTGTTTTCTACAACGTTTCAGAAGGAACGACTTGGAGGATATTTAGAAGACAGATCAAGGTACGTTGGGTTTAAAATTCTCTCCTGAGGCCTTATACTTTCGGAGATACGTCTTGTACAAGATCGGGTTCTGGAATCATCCTGAAATGAGTCATTGTGGAATTTTCGCTATAAACAATTTTCTGTGATGTTTCAGACCTTGAACTCCAGAGGAAATTTATAGAAATTAGTAATCTAGCTGTGGTAAAAAGCTCAGCTTCTGGGTCATCTTAAATTTGTAGATACACCCTGTGTAAGATAGGGTATTTGACTAGTTCTATTGACTAGTATCAAGAAGGTGTTCCAGGTAAAACAATCATAACTTCTTCCTAGAGTATCCAAATTGTGTGGGACTGGTTGCATTGGAGAGTAGACAGTCTGTAGTATTTTGTATGCGAGTTTCAGAATTTTATATCAATTATTTTGTGTGGGGCACACTATACAAGTGACATCTCTTGGAAAGGCCAAAAATCGGCAAGTTGTGGGGAAGTTACCGTAAATTCCACTTGGAACATCCAATTTTGATCAGACCTGTGGCATTACAGAGAAGAAATATCGGAGAAATACATAAAGGAAAGTTTCTTACACAGAAGGGCCGAAACTTGGGAGATACAATAGAATAAATATTGTCTAGTAGAACCACCTCAAAATCAAGGTTCAAAAGTGATACTCGGCCAACATGCCACCCAAAAAGGAAACTTATACACCAAATAAGCCTCCATAAAAACCTACTTGGACTCTTGATGAAGGTGAAGAAATGTGTAGGGACATAAATGAACTACAAAATAAGATGGATTCAATGGAAGCTAAGTTGGATATTAAGATGGATTCAATGGAAGCTAAGTTGGATACTAAGATGGATTCAATGGAAGCTAAGTTGGATACTAAGATAGATGGTTTAAAAGGGGAGATC
>JASDQU010097875.1:0-11118 GCA_032191745.1 Picea mariana | reverse complement strand
TTTCCTTTGTATTAATTGAATCATGGGCAGCTCTCATAATCTCTGGGCTCACATTTAAACAAGGCCCAACATCATGGCCCGGGATTTTGGCCAAATGATATTTCAACCTGTATACTCCTCCTGTCATATGTGCCCTACATAATTTGCAATATAAAGAATTTTGGTTTGTTTCATCTTGAGGTTCACCATACTCCCACAGTGGATCCAAGGCCCTAGGCATGTTTGTTGAGTACTATGGGAATGGTTCTAGGGCAAAAAAACACAAAAAAAAACATTAAACCCCACTTGAAAAAAAAATCACAGCATATTAATTTAAAAAATCAGTCATCCAAAGAAGAATGTTAGTCATGAAAAATGGCATCAACAAGGTGGCTAAAAAACTAAAAAAAACAAATTAAATACCCCATTGAAATTTTCCAAAACACCCCTTACATTTTGTTTGTTCTATAAATTATTGGCAAAATGATATAAAAAAAACAACTAAATCTAAGCAAACAAATAAGCAAGAAAACATGCAAGTGTATGGAAACAATTAGTGTACAAATTGGAAAGGGCATACATACCTATGCTTGGAGGTTGTTGATGAAAATTTCAAAGATCCAACCGGTTGAAGTTTGAACCTTGCTCCACCACAAAAATCTTCAAAATTTGTGGATGAATTAATTACCCTGCCTTTGCACACCTCAAATATGCTTGATGGTCTCCATAAACCTCTTCCCTTGCTGCTCCACACAAAATGCAAAACACAATGAGCCAAAAAAAAACAGATCGGGTTTTTTATCCCGCGGCCTGGGCAAACCTGGCGATTTTTTTCGATTTTTGGTGATTTTTTCTCGATTTTTTCAAACTTCAAAAAATCGCGATTGTTGGTTTTCAAAAAATCGGAGCAGTGAAAAAATCGCGATTTTGGCGAGTTTTGTCGATTAATCGGCTATTTTTTCTACTATGGTTTGAACAGAACATAGCAGCCATCTTCAGGAGCGCTTGAGGGCTATTTGAGCAGAGCAAGGACAGCAAGGAGCTGGCAGAATTTGCTGAGAGTGGGCAGTGGGATACTCCTCATCTTCTCAGGGCCGTACATGTTGTTTAATAGGTTGTACAGGGCCATACTATACAGCAGCTGGTGCAGCAGAGATTTTTGGGCTGTTCAGAGGCTCAGAAGGACGCACTAAGGCAGCCATACAACACCCATGAATAGCCAAGACAGCTGGGCCGTACAGTGGCCTGTTAGACAGAGTTTTGGAGGGCCGTACAGCCCTCAAAACAGGGCAGAAATGGTGCTGTAAGAATTTATGTAGTTGTTGTTATAGTTTTCTGAGTTTTCCTATATGTAAATACTGCTGTAAAACTTGCTCAAGAAGCGCAGTAAAGCCCCTCCTTTGCTGGTTTTCCCCACACTAGAGTTTCCAGGGTAATATCTGGTGTCTAGTAATTTTTATGTGCTTGGTTTTGTATGCTTCCACTGTTATATTTCTGTTTTATATTTCAGCTGTAGGTTACTGCATAAATTCAGATTTTATATCAGCATTGATATTTTCTAGTTAAGATAATTTATTGGCAGCAATCTCAGTGACTGAGATATAGGTGTAAATTCAACAACCCATAACCATATTATAGACCCAAACCCACCTTCCTATTCTCCTTAAGGCCTGCTAGTTTTAGTCCATGGGGGTGTGGCCTAGTTGTAAATTAGGGCACTTACCACCACGATGACCCAGTTTCAAATCTTGCTAGGTGTGACCATCTATTAAGGGTTGCATTAAAAAACGGATTGCATATACATAGTTGTTGTACTTGATTTGTTCACAATGTACATGAGAAATGGAGTTTCATAGTCTTTGTTTAAACAAGGAATGTTTCACCAAATAAAAAGTCCCTCTGTCCAAGCAAAGGGCACTTCCAATAAAAAGATGCCTGTTAGTGATCAAAATAGAATTCTTTGCATGAGCTCCAGACCACCTACATCTCTAGCTCAAGGAAATGACTTCACTCACATTCAGTTGAGACAAAATGTCTGAAATTTGACATCAAATTTACTAGCATGTAGGCTTTCGCAGATTGACATCTTGAGTCCTGACAACAAATTTACTGTCTTGTCCATAAGAAAAGCATTCATTATTTGTTCAATACAGTTACAGGTTTCATGAATGCTTCCAAAACCCGTTATCTGCACAATAAGACTTTACTGAGACAATGATTCATAAACCTTAGTCTTTAAATCAAATTTCAAGAGAATTTTCAAAATTGAAAAGTAAATTTTTTTATTTGTATTACTGAAATCAAGAAAAGGAACAACTATATGTAGGAAGCCAATTATGTACATTGTAATGCACCAGAAACTGCCAGTGTCATAAAGGAGACTTTTCCTAATTATAAAGTCATCCATATCCACAAAGTAAAGCAGACGAATTACATATGTACAGAGGAAAAGAATAATAAAAATACCTCAAAAACCCAAAGGTCTTTCGACATAAAAATGTATCACTAGGGCTTTTCTACCAAACGAAAAGAACAGATTCAAAGCACAAGAATAATTGGATTCATTTACAACTGCGGTTCATTTGATCAAATAATACTCGATCCACAAAATTCTGCTTGAGTATTAAATATACAAAGCAAGTAATAGTGGAATTCAAACCCTATGCCATAAATCCATAGCAGACCAAATACAATACCAGCATCCAATCTCTTCATCTCTTTTTCACTATGAAGCAATTATATGAATTGAAAAAAGCTAACCGAAACAAAATTAAACTGCTATTGAACTCACAGAAAACCAGAGTTCCAGAGTCCAAAGCCTTAATAAGTCATAATTTCATAAACTATAGTCCTCAAATGAAACCCAGCCAAGTAACTTCTTTAAGAAGATCTCTTACGGAAACCTGCCCCAGATACGCTGCTACTGATCTCACAGAAAAACAGTGCTGCAAAGGCTGATAACACAAACTATAGTCCTTACATGGAAACCAAGCCTAGGTAACCGTTGTATGCAGGTGTCTTATGTTTCATAGCAAGAAAACCATAGAAAAGATGAATTGCAACGTCAGAGTCCAAGTTGAATGTATTAAAATGTTGCCTATAGGAGGGGCTCAAAATCCAAATACATCGGTCACAGAACTGATTAGTTTTAACTGCTATGCATTAGGAAGAGGAAAACCTCAAATTGCTGCAATATGCAGGTCTTTTATAAATTGCCAGATAGAAGTCAAATATCTTAACATCCAAGCAGTCATAGAAGCACCTTATAGATCCAACTTTCAAGTGGAAATACAAGCATATGCCTGATTGAGTAAATTTACAAAATTCTGAGAACAACGCCAACAATTCCTGTAAATCAAATACAAAGCAGCACACTGGTGATGCAATTGCTCTTATAAACATACATAGAGGTGAAATTCCAGTAATTCTTCAATTCCATTGGCTGCCTTTAGTATAAATAAAACGAATATGCCCATTCTCAATACATCTTTAGCTGAAAGCAAGTTTGATCCTTTCCTTGCAGTTCCCTTCATGGGCGGCTGAGAACACGAAAGCAGATGGTACCATAATACTTCACATGTAACCATGAAGCATCCCTTTTGAAAACAATGCCTAGTGCAAAACCAGAATAAATACATACAACAGATAAGTATTACTTATTTCTTGGCTTTTCTTGTTCCTGCACTCTGTTTTTCACTGTGATCGCTTTCATCTTCATAATTAACATCTTCACAATTATCATCATCATCTTCCTCTTCTTCGGAATCAAGAAGCCCGAGACGAACTGCATCTTTTGCCCACTCTACAATATTCTCTACCTCAGATTCTGAGATTCCCTCTTCATCATCAACATGTTTTTCGTCTCCCACGTTGTTAACCCGACTTGAAGAAGAAGAATTCCCTGAAACGCTACTCCTTTCAAGCTTAATGGAATCCTGAACAGAAGCTAGCAGCCTCTGAACTTGTTCCTCTTCGGAATCAAGTTCACTTTGCTTCACAGTGCCTGTTTCTCCAGAATCACCGCTCTTATCTTTCTGGGTCCCTAATCTTGCCTCACAGGAATCGAACCCCTGACCTTCCTGGGGCACGGCCAAACTCTGGCCCTCATTGATTACAATATTTTTGGCACTTGAAGGGGTTTTTAATGCCGCCAATCTCCATGCCAGTTCTTGCCCTAAAATTTTCTCCTCTTCTTCATCGACCAAAACCCTAGATTTCCTGCCAATTCCTTCGTTTTCTCTCACGCCCCCAACCAAATTTGGATTCTTCTCTAGATCACTCTTTGTCCTTCTATCGTTATCTATGCCGTTTTCTAAATCATTATCTTCCTTCTTATCTCTAGTTTGGAGTTTGGTGGACTTACCAATTTGGGGTTTTGCAGGAGGAGGAGCTTTGAGCCTGGAATATCGACGGGCTAATTCATCGTCAAGTCCAGCGTAATCGAAGCTTCCAACATCTGAACTCATCTTTGAATCTAAGGGTTTGGCCGATCTGTGGGAGTTGAGATTAAGCTGCAATGCACTTTCATCTTGGAACTGTGCGAGCAGCTGGTCGACCTGCTCGTCCTTCTCTTCTCCTCTCAGCAACCTGCTCCAAATCGTGCTGCTGGAAGACCTTCCGTCCATTTTTTAAAAGTGTCTGGCTTATGTGTCCGCTGGTTTCGAAACTGCAACGTCTCTGTGCAGGAAATTAATCGGCTTCGTTTCTGTTTGTTCACATATATAAATCCTGTCGAGAATGGATACACAGAGTCGGCCGAGAAATTTTTACTTTTAGTTTACGGATGGTTTCACCTGCAAATGCAACTATTGGTACAAAAGTGAGGACAAATGAAGCTTGGTAGAGGCATTCAGCGTTTACCAACAACGCAAACACCAATTAAATTGATGATATTCAGTTAAAAATTACTAAAATATTATATTAACCAAAGTGAGAGGTTTAGATGGAAACCCAATAAAACTGATTTTAATAATGAAAATCCTATATAAATTTTCATAAATTTTAAAATTGAATTTTTTTTTTAATTTAATTATTAAAATTCTATATAAATTTTTATGTTTTTTTTATTTTGTTTAAGATGGTTAAATTTATTATAATATATTTGTTAATTGATCATCAAGAAACACATTACTTTTATCTTTGTTAATTGACAATGAAGACAGAGATTACTTTTATTTCAAGTGGTTTTACCAATCACACCATCTAAAATAATGTACTATTCGGCGAACCCCCGTCCAGCTCCTCTCTACTTCCTGAAAGAAAGAATGGCAGTTACGCCCGGGCCGGAATCCATAGGATACAGGGATAAATTGATCTTAAAAGATATCCTCTGGAACGTTTGTAATCGCTTTCAATAGTATTTCTTTTTTTATCCTTTGTTTTTTCCCTTGAATCACACCATCTAAAATAATTAGTTTTTTTCCACGGGAAAGTTTCACTATTATATTCAAAAAGATATAATATTTTTACATAATACAGCAACAATTTGGCAGCTACAGGAGGCCTGTGTAGTGCTGTTTGCTGCTCACTGTTGTCAAGAAAATACAATGAAAATGCAATGTAAAAACACGCAGATTGTCCAAATTACAAATTTCAGCCATGTACTCTGTTCAAAGTTGACTCCAGCTGGTGAAAAGTGTGCAGCTTGCTGCCAGCCATCTTTTTTTTTGAGTGTGCTGCATGTGTTGATTTCTCATACAGCAGCAAAACAAGAAGTAAACCGCTAAATACTTGGTTCAAAACCATTAATGGCTCGACATTCAAGTCGAATATCCATCAAAGCTCAGGTTCTGCTGTGAAATGCAAGTCAAAGCTTGATCTTGTAGGCAGTACCTTCGTTGCCATCCTTTCAATAAGAAAAGCAAATTAGTTGTTAAATAGTATGTGTAAGAAAGTCATTTTTTCTTGTGGTGGTCATTAAGGTTATCTCTAATGAGGTTATGTGCTTTTTAGTAACATTTAGTCTTGTTGTTACCTTTGAATGTGAGTTAATTCAGAAATCACACCATATAAAATAATTTGTAGAGATTACTTTCGCTCCTCTAGATTCCTATTAGACCATTAACTTTTTTTATATTTAAGGAAAACAAGCTCTTAACCAGTTAGAAGTAATTTTGGGTCTTACTCTAAAACCACATCATTTTAATGAAAAATTTCCTTAATTTATATGAAAAAAAAATATGTATTTCAACCTAAATAATATATAAATACTATATGCAAGAAAACCACTCTCCTTTGTCATCATCCTTACTTTAAAAAAAAAAAAATCATAACCCAAAATTTTATTTTTATTTTTAAGTAAAAAAAACAAATAAATTAAATTTTTGTAAACCTAAATAAACAATAATAAAAAACATTTTTTGAAAACCCAAAAAACAATATTTAAAAATAAAAAATAAAAATAAAAATACAAAAGTGAAAAGAAATTAAATTAAAAAACGAAATTAACCAAAAATTAAATTTTAAAAAATCAAAAATACATGCTAAAACTTAAAAACATTAAAATTAACAATTAAAAAATTATTAAAATTAACAATTAAAAAATTTATTTAAAAAAAAACATTTTAAAAAGCAATTAAAAAATAAAACATAACCGTTAAAAAAAAATCAAAATCTAACTAAATAGCGAGGGGGGCAATTCCTGGAATCGCGGCCCTCCATCCCCGCTCTCCCCTCTCGCTCCCGCTCCCATTCTCAGCCCTCGCCACGTCTTGCCTTGCCCACGAACTGCCCCAGAAACGACGAGTTTTTGACAACGCTGAGTGGCCAGAGGAAGGGAGGGACGGAGCGAGGGAAGGAAATGGAAAGGGAGTGGTGAGTGGTTTTGATTGTTTTTAAGTGGTTATGTTTTATTTTTTTAATTTTAATTGGTTTTTAATTTTATTTTTTAATTATTTTATTATATTTGATTGAATAATTGGACATGTGAAATGACGTGAGTCACTTTTTATTTTGATTTAATTTTAATTTAAAATATATTTATAATTTATTAATTTAAAGAGATTTAAATATTTTTTATTTATTTTTTATTTTGAGTTTTATAAATAAAAGTTGATTTGAGATAATAATTAATATCATTATTATCAATTAAAAAAAATATTTTCCATTTTTAAAGTCAATCCAAAATAATAATTGTTACATTTTTTTTTCTCTTCTTTTCAATATGAGCACTCCACCACCTATTTCAAAAACTCAGCGAAGGTGAGGACCTTTACGGAATCCATGAAAAAAAGGAGAGGAGAAAGATGCCAAAATCCAAATAGAGTTAGAATCATTGGAAAAAATGAGTGAAGAAGGAGAACTCCAAATAGAACTAAGGCAATGATTGATAAAAAATTAAATATACCATTTAAACTCAAATAGAGGGTAGATTCTTAGGGTTCAAGAGTGAATTGCAGACAACGAAGGATAGGATTCAAGAAATGGAAAAACATAAACAATCAACCCAAGAAGGAGGGGTTGAAGAAAATCACAACTTGAGAGATATGATTAAAGAGCTAGAAGAAAAACTAACCAACAATTTGACCCTTAGTAATATGGAAAACAAATTGGATATCAAACCCATCAAATAGGAAATGAATAAACTAATCAAACTGGACCATGAGCGTAACAAAAAAGCCTTGAACCTCATAATTTTTGGTATAAAAGAACAACAAGAGGACGATACGCTAGCAATAGTAAAAGAAGAATTAAATAATAAATCACAAATTGATACAACTTACCTCATAGAAGCAAAGAGGCTAGGAAAAATAATTGATCACAAAGATAAGTTGATCCGTGTCAAAGTAAGTTGTAATGACCATAAATATAGCATACTTAGTAAATCTTCGAGCTTAAAAGGATCAGGAATATTTATAAATGAAGACCTTGTTCCCGAAGACCAAGCTGAATTAAGGAAGGAAGTTCAAAAGGTAAAAGAAGTTAGGAAAGAAGAAAAATGGGCAATAATTAGAAATCGAAAAGTTATTGTTAGGGATAGAAACCAGAAGGATAATAATAAATAGGAATTTGGGACACTCAGGATCCTTTTTTGGAATTGTCGTGGCTTTCCATGGCACAAAGGTCCTGTGATAAGTTGGTTCCCAAGTGATATTGATATTATATGTCTAGTTGAAACTTGGGAGCATGAGGAGTCTAAGGTCCCTAACATAGAAGGATTTCTCTTGTGGTCAGCATGGAACAAAAAATCCCACCATAGAAGGATAGGAGGCATAGCTTGTTATATTAGAAAGAGCATTTCTCCTCACATTCAACTTCATAAGATTGACCCTCTCAATCAGTACATTTGGATAGAAATTTTAGACACCAATGCTAAGAAGATGTATATAAAAATTTGTTATTTTGCACCTATTAACTCTACTTTTTATAAGAAAAACAATCTAGATAACAATTGTCCCTATAACCGGGATATGAACCCCCATCTTTAAAAATTAAACATCCCTGTAGAAATTCTGAAACCCTACAGGAGATGGCGGCGGCCTTCTCCGTAGCTCTCCGCGCTCCTTTGCAAGAGCCTGGCCCTTCTCAGCCCCCGGACTCTCCTCCCAGACCCTGCTCTTTACAACGCTCAGGCGACCCCTCCGGCTCCCTGTCTGGAGCTACTCCCTCCTCCGTTCCGTCATCTCTAGCAGCAGCGATAGGCTCATCCTCTGCTATTTCGTCGCTGCCCTCTCCGACCTCCTTCAGAGACGCGGTCTCCCAAGGCCGTGTTTCTGGCTTTTCTCATGTGGTCCATGAAGCTCCAGATCCAGTGATCCATGTGCCTCAGGAAGCAGCGGTTCGTGAAGGTTTCTTTAGATCTAATGCTTTGTTTTGCAGGTTTAACGGCCTTTGGCCTTGCCTGGTGAATCTGCACTCTTGGATTGCTTCAGAATGGACTCCCCTCCTCGAGGAGGAAACTCATGTTCGCCCTTGTGTAAAAGGTTTCTTCGTAGTGATTTTTGCCTCTTCTAAGCATAGAGATTTGATCTACAGTTCCAAGCCCTGGTTCTAGGGCAGGTCGGGTCTGTCTGTGCAGCTTTGGACCCCATATTTCGACCCCTCCTCAGCTTCCATCCCTTCGGCCCCCGTGTGGGTAAGGCTCCCTGGCCTGCCTATTCATTTTTGGGGTGATTCTTCTCTCAGCCATATTGGGAATGCTCTTGGCAAGTTTCATAGTAGCAGTCCGGAAACTAAATGGGGCTTCACTACCTATGCACGGATTTGTGTAGAGATGGATTTCAATAAAGGATTCCTAGTGTGAATCACTCTTCAAGGGAAGAACTATTCTTGGATGCAGAAGCTCGACTATGAGAATATTCATTTTAGGTGCAGAAGTTGTTTTGAAACAGGGCACTTAGCCAACAATTGTCAGAAACTCCCCGAGAAAAACAGAAACCCTAAGAGTCAACACAAACCCACATGGTGGGTAGGAGCTCTTCCTAAGCACCAAAGCATAGAACTGGCTAATGATACCCCAGACGAGGAAGATACAGAGGTTGTACCACAGAAAATGGAACAAGCCACTTATGTTTAGGAGCAAGTGCCTCCTTCACCAAAAAAGCCCAAGGGGAAGGCTCAGGCAGAAACTGATCCAACCATAATACTAGGCATATCTCAGCCCGAACACCAGACCTCAAGCTGGGTCGACTTAGCAGATGAAGAAGGTCCTGACTTAGCTGATGAAGAAGGTCCTCTATGTCTGACGAAAAGCCAATCTCAAGATCAAAGCAAAGAATGGCAAACCGTGTCAAAAAGGAAAAAAAACTTTCAAGTCAGAGAGGATGTAATGACCCGAAGTCGAACCGGGTCGCTGAAATAGTATGGTTTCCCAAGCTTCTTTCTGTTTTAGCTCAATTAGGTTTGTCCCTTTAAATTACTAGGAAAATTTTCAAATGTAACGAACCCAGTGGATTCCCACTGTTTTTTAATACAAAACATTAACCGTTGCTGTCAAAAAAAAAAAAACAATTGTCCCTATAATCATTTAGAACAAGATATTTATAGTTTGAAAAATGAAGGTAATATCCTCCTACTAGGAGACTTTAATGCTAGGACTACAACTAAACAAGCTACTCTTTTAAGTACTGATTCCAACCATAATCTTGTATGGCTAGATGAGGACGTTGTTTTATCTAATAGCTACAAAAGAATCTCTAAAGACCTAATTGAGAATTTGTGTGGTATTGAGTTGGTCAAGCTCTGCAGCTCTCAAGACCTAATAATTTGCAATGGAGTTGTTGGCCCTTGACCAAGTTTTGTCATGTTTGATCACTTTTGGGACTTCAGCAGGCTAGTCGAAGATGGAGCGCCCAGGCGGAGCTGAGACTGCGGGATCTCGCTTGTTTTGCAGGCTTGTGGACCCAACAAAGGGGTTTACTAAGGTTTATGTAATGGGTTAAGGGATGTCGACCCATGGGTTTACCCATGATTAGGCCTTTTTGTAAATCTATAAATAAGTAGTAGTTAAGCAATGTAGATTGTCATTGGCTTAGTGCATGACTAGTTGGCTTTGTGCAAGAGTATGTTAAGACTTGCGGAGCTAAGTGCGGGTGTTTTGTAAGTTGCTTTGTGCACAGACGTTGTATGTAAGGCTCTGTGCTACTAAGGAGTTGGTTTTGTGCCTTGCCCTGATTCTGGGAAGGCGGATCTGGCGTGTTGCGCGCAGATCTCCTGTTCTCTGCGGAGTTTGGCTTTGTGCACAGGAGCAGATGAATGTAAGAAGCTCGAAGACTAATAAAGAAGAATAAGAAGTTGGTGGACGTAGCCCCACACTGGGGTGAACCACGTATATCTTGTGTCTTAATGTGCTCTGTGCGATGTGATTTATGTTGTTTATCTGCTTAGTATTGTTGTTATAATGTATGATGAATGCATCTGATGTTGTTGCTTAGTATTTATTGATATTAAAGATAAATGAATGATCTAAGCTAATGCTATGTGCTAAGTGATTGAAGGTGCTTGATCTTTATTATTACTGCATCGATCTGTAATAAGGGTTTAAATCTACGATGAGAATGAGACTCATGAACTAATGCATATTGTTGTCTAAGTGTTCTGTTAAGTGTTGTAATCACATATATGTGTCCCATCTTGGTTGTAGACACCTGAGTCCTGCAACCCCCCTGCCTCTACCTCGGGTGAGACTTCATCTGCTTCGCA
>JASDQU010097872.1:18764-37402 GCA_032191745.1 Picea mariana | reverse complement strand
GATCACCCTCATCAGCGTTGGATGACAAGACTCCACATGAGGTATGGTCTGGTAAGAAACCCTCTCTGACACATCCCAGTGTATTTGGTTGTGATGCCTATGTTCACGTTCCAAGGGAAAACATGAGTAAGCTATATAAAAAGGCTAAAAAGTGTATCTTTATTGGGTATAAAGATGGTCTAAAAGGTTATAATATTTGGAACCCATAAACTAAGAAGGTAGTGTATAGTCGAGATGTGATATTTAGAGAAATCAAAGATGTTGTCAAACAGGAAGTCCTACCAAGGAAGGAAGAACTAGAGAAAATAGAGTTTGAATTGAAGGATCATGAATCAAACTCTACAAAAGAACAGGAATCGGAAGAAAAAGATTCTCATGCTCTAGTATTGAGGAGATCGGTTCAGGAAAGAAGGAAACCATAAAGGTTTACTCCACCTGATTTTTGTTCAAATTTTGGTTTGTTTATTACTAAAGATGATCCTATAACTATTAGGGAGGTAGTGGATTCAGAGGATGGAAAACTATAGAAAAAGGCCATGATTGAAGAAATGACAGTCTTGGACAAGAATGAGGCTTGGGATCTAGTGGAGTTGTCGACTGGAAGAAATCCCATTGGAAGCAAATGGGTGTTTAAGAAGAAGTTGAATGCAAAAGGAAAAGTGGAGAAATACAAAGCTCAGTTAGTAGCAAAAGGTTGTTCCCGGGTTGAGCGAATCGACTTTGGTGAGATTTGTTTCTCTTATTTCCAAGTTAACTTCAATTAGATTTCTTTTGTCTGTTGTTGTTACATTTGATTTTGAAGTAGAACAAATGGATGTGAAGATGACATTCCTACATGGGGATCTAGAATAAGAAATCTACATGAAGAAACCAGAAGGCTTTGTTGTGAAGGAAAAAAAACAGTTGGTATACAGGTTGAAAAAGTCCCTATATGGGTTAAAACAATCTCCAAGGATGTGGTATAAAAAATTTGATACTTTTATGTTGGGACTTGGCTTCACAAGGAGAAACACGGATCATTGTATGTATTTGAAATTAATCAGTGATCATCTTATTTATTTGGTCTTGAATGTGGGTGATTTGTCGCTAATAGGAAATGGCAAGGATATTATCCAGGATGTGAAAACTCAATTGTCCTCTAAATTTGACATGAAAGATATTGGTGCTGCAAATTTCATTTTGGGCATGGAAATTAAAAGAGATCATGCAAACATGAAACTCTTGTTAAATCATAGGAAATATGTCGAGACAATGTTGAAGTGGTTTAATATGCAGGAATGTAAACCAGTCAAGGTTCCTATTCCAGTAGGTGTAAAGTTAAATATGGATTAGTGTCCCAAGACACGGGAAGAGGAAGAGGACATGTCCCATGTTTTGTATGCGAGTATGGTTGGTAGTTTGATGTATGCAATGGTCTGTACTAGACTGGACATTGCACATGTAGTGGGAATTTTGAGCAGGTATATGTCAAAACCAGAGAAGGAGCATTGGACAATAGTAAAGAGGGTTTTCAAGTATCTATGTGGCACTACTAGTTTTGGATTGTGCTACCAAGGAAGACCAGGATTGGACTGAGTGTTGGACATACATGGTTTTGTTGATGCAAATTGGGCTGAAGATTTTGATCGCAGAAGATCTACAAGTGGGTGTGTGTTTAACTTGTTTGGAGGAGCAATCAGTTGGATGAGAAAAAGGCAGTTTGTAGTGGCACTCTCAACTACAGAAGTTGAATACATGGCAGCCACTCATGCAAGCAGGGAAGCAATATGGTTATAGTGATTTTGTTCAAGTATTGGGTTGATATAGCAAGTTGTAAGAATAGATTGTGATAGTTAGAGTGCAATCTTCCTGGTGAAAAACTCGACTTCTCATTCAAAGACAAAGCATATTGATGTTCAATATCACTTTGTGAGAGACATGGTTGAAGAAAAGAAGGTGTTGTTGATGAAGGTGGACACTTTGAAGAATGTTGCAGATTCATTAACAAAATCTGTGAGCACTGAGAATTTCTCTCGGTGTTGAGGATCTATGGGCATTGTTTCCCTAGATTGTTGACTATGTAACCCTGTAACAACCTGTATGAAAAGAAAACAACACGTGGGAGAATGTTGGGTATGTGTTATATTCTTTGCACGACTATAACTAGTGTCTGCGTTGCATCGCGCACGTGGGAGGACGCTACCCCCTGGTTCTCAGGGGGTCATAGAGGGGTTTGGGGGCAACATCCCCAAAATTATTTTGGCATTTTTGCGTCCATTTTTGGGAGGTTTTTCGGCACATGGTTTTCGTCGATGGTTTTCTAATTCTGGTTAAGGAATTAGGGTTGTTGACTAATCTGGGTAAATGGATTAGGTGTTTTGGATGCTGCAGGATCCTATATATTGTATTTTAAACAATGAAGATACGATGAATAGAAGATTAGAGGTGTGGTTCTAAACATGTTGTTGGTTTTCCCAGTTTGAGTTTCCAGGGTAAAATCTCTGTGTAATGTGTGTGTGCCATATTATCTTTTATGTTTTTATTAAGAATTTGTTTGCAGTAATAAATTGTACAAGGTTAAAATCTACACACACTTTCACAAGGTAATGTAGGATGTAAGAAATACAATGGGAATATTTGATAAAAATGTGTCTAGTCCTTATGTTCATGTTAAACCTTTGTTGAAAATAGAATCAACTTCTATTTCTGATTTTGGAAGAAAATTCATCTTATTGATGTAGAGTTGGCAATTTTTATTTCCAATGTTGTCAACTTTGTACAATGTATAACTCAACAACCTAGAAATAAGTAATTCAAAGCTCTGGAAGTTCATAGACTAGATGCTAGAATTCCGAAGTTCATTGAACTAGCAAATCAATTTTTACTTGAAAAAATGAAAATTGATTGTAGAATTGATGACTAAACTAATAACTTTCCTATCTCTAGTTTTTTGCAATCCTATTCCATATCACTGGTTGTTATTTACATTTCATAGCAAACTGACTTCTACCTTTTCTCGAGATAGCTTTTAACTCTTCACTTATTCGTCTACTTAAACTTAAAGGCATAAGAACATTGCTGCTATGTGGCTCTAATTTTACACATTGGGCCAATATGGGTAAAATATTGATTTGTTGCCTTCAACATGTTCACGGAAGTTTTGTTTGTAAGGTATAAGTGAAAAATCCCATTCCCTAATGTTAGTTTTTATGGTATTTTAATAAAATACTTTTTTTATATTTAAAATAAATTCGGTGTATATAGACCACTTTATAGAAGAGGATGGGCTATTCAAAGTAACAAATAAGAATATAAACAAAAAGAGTTAATATGTTTACTAATTAATTGTTTACAACACAAAACTTTATGATGTGGGAAAAAATCATAGATAATATAGGTAAAAGCGACACAAACAAGTTTGATTGGGAAAACTGTTGAAATAAGGTAGAATTGGGCTAGTCAAATAGAAAGCTCAACCAACAATAACATAATATTATGCAGTGCATCACCAACTAGATTCTCCTCTGTGCTTGTATTACAAACAAGCTTAGCCAGGGCAAATGCCAAAGGAGGGTGAACTTGAACTATGGCAGTAAATTCAATAGAAACGTCAACCAACAATGGCGTTACATACAAATAATTTTTGCACGTCCCTTTAAACAACATGAACAACTATGAATTTTATGACCATAATATGCAATTTCCACTTTCAAAATCAAATGATAACAATGTTTTCATAGGTACATATTCACAAATGTATCACAGATTTCAAGATAACCTAATAAACTCCATTGAGACTAATATCTACATTTGCAAATAATCATCCAACCATTGTTTTTGCAAGTTAATCTTATTCAATTCACAACCAACAAGCTTCTCATTCATATTTGAATTAGAAACAAGCTTGGCTAGGTCAAACCTAAAGAAGAGCATACTTGGGCTATGGCAATTAGGCCAATAAAAATCTCAACCAACTATAACATATTTTTATTCAATGCATCACCAACCAACTTATCATCCATAATTGGATTATAATCAAGCTTGGATGCATCAAATGATGAAGGGCAGACTAGGATTATAGCTATCGAGCCAATTGAAACTCTCAATCAATGTTCTCTAGAAGCTTAGTTGGTGTACAAAGGGTTTGGTGTGGTCTGCAGCTAGTGTGCGATTTGTTGTAGTCTTAACTATGTGCATTGAATAATGGTGTATAGTTAATTGTGCTAGCATATGGAGTATTCCTSTACTAAGGTTCCATTGTATTGTTGTTAATAGTCTGGTAGAGTTTATCCTTCTACATTCTCTTCATGGTCTTTATAGCCTAACAAYATTTTGTTTTAGCTATCATTTTAGATGTTCTCRGAAGTTGTTCAACAATGGTCTAGTATTCTTGTACAAGTCTTTAAACAACATGAACAACTATGAATCTTATGACCATAAGACGCAATGGAATTTCTAGGTGTGTTGATCTAGGTTTTGGTGCAATCTTAACTCCTAGCATTGATTGTGGATTACTTTTATACCAGGGTTTGATTTTGTTGTTCTTACTAGTTTAGTTGAGTTTGGAGTTTGGCAAAGGCTTCATGTTCTTTGTGTCCCGGTGCGGTTTGGTCTTTTGACTCTTGTTGTGGATGTTGTCAATGGTGAGTTCCACTGTATTATTGTTATGCTATTAAACCTTTGATACGTTCATACAATTACAAACAAGCTTGGTTGCATCAAATGATGAAGGAGGGTAGACTTTGGCTATAGCAATCAAGTCAATTGAAAATCTCAATCATTATTCTTTGAAAGTTGAGTTGGTGTATAGGGAGCTTGGTGTGGTTTGCAACTAGTGTGCAATTTGGTGCAGCCTTAACTTTGTGCATTGAATAATGGTGTATAGTTATTGTGCAAGCATATGGAGTATTTATTTGCTAGAGTTCCATTGTATTGTTGTTGCTGCTCTAATAGAGTTTGTTCCTCTGCTATTGTTTGATGGTCTTTGTGGCTTGGAAACATTTAGCTTTTCAATGATTGTTCTAGATGTTTTCAGAAGTTGTTTGGCAGCGGTATAGTATTCTTGTACAAGTGTTTAAACAACATGAACAACTAGAAACTTTATGCCCATAAGATGCAATGGGAACTTCCAAAATCAAATGACAATAGTGTTTTCATAAGAACATATTTACTAATGTATCATACTAAAAGAAAATGGGACTCAATGTAAAGGAGGATACTAGATAGGGTGAGTCATGCATTCAATTCCTAGGCACTCTAATTTTCAACAAATCTAATATGCTTCATTATATTTAATGAAATACATTCTTATATTTGAAATAAATTTAGTATTGTATAGAATAATTATAAAAGAGAGCAGAGTATTCAAAGCAATGATTACAAGCACAAGCAAAAAGAGTTCATAATTTTAGTAATTACTTGGCTATGCTACACAAATTTCTCATGTAAATATAAAAAGTTTCATAGATGATRTAATTACAAGTGACACAAGCAAGGTTGGTTGGGTYAAGCGCTGAAACATGATAGACTAAGGATATAGCAGTCAAGCCAATAACTAACCCAATTAACAATAAYACGATCTTATTAAATGCACCACCAACCAAATTCTCATCCATTCTTAGACTAGAAACAAGTTTGGTTGCCTCAGATGCTAATTTGGCTGCCTCAGATGCTAAAAAGGGTACACCTGGCCTATGAYAGTCAAGCTAATAAAAACCTTAACCATTGACGACATGACATAAAATCAATTTGTACACACCTCTTTAAAAAGCATGAACAACTAATAATTTTATGGAGATAAGATGCAATGGCCACTTTCAAGATCAAATGAAAACAATGCTTTGATAAGCACACATTCATGAATGTATCATGGATTTCAAGACAACATGAAAAACTCTATTTAAACTAATATATGCAACTAGTTTAGGATTTGTTGCAACCTTAACTATGAACATCGAGTAATAGTGTATTGTTGATTGTACCCTTGACTCAATGTCTAGAGTATCCTTTTGTTAGGGCTCTGTTGCATTCTTATTAATGGTTTGTTGACTTTGGCATTTCACCATGGCTTTGTGTTCTTCTGTGTTTTTCCCTTTCAACGCTTGCTCTAGATGTTCTAAGCATTGGTTTGGCAACGGTTTGGTACTCTTGCACAAGCGTTTAAAGAAGATACACAAAAGGAAAATGGGACTCAATAAAAAGGCGGCTACCGAATAGAGTAGGCCATGCCCTTCATTTCCTGGGCATTGCAATCGTCAACAAATCTAATGCTTCATTGCATTTTCATAGCCACTACAAAAAGCAAATGACAACGAGGTTTTCATAGACACACATTCACAATTGTACCTCGCGGATTTGAAGACAACTTGAGAGATTCGATTCAGACTAATATATGTATATGCATATAATTGTTCAACCATTGTTTTCACAACCTAGTACTATTCTTGATCCATGCCCAACAAGCTTCCCATCCATGCTTGAATTACAAACAAGCTTGGCTAGGGAAAACATTGAAAGACAATAGACTTCAACAATCACACCAAAGCCAATAGAAAAATAAACCAATAATAACATAATCCTAATGAATGCATCATCAAACAACCTCTCATCCATTGGGTCGCAGACAACCTTAGCTAAGTCAAATGATAAAGGAAGGTAGACTTGGGTTACACCATTAAAGCGAATAGAAATTTCAACAAAACATAAAAAACAATGCTTGCACAAGCCTTTCAACAGCATGAACAAGTAGAATTATATGGCCATAATAGTCAAATGACAACGATGATTCCATAAGTGCATATTAACAAATGTATCTTGTTAAATGAAAATGAGACTTAATGCAAAGTAGGGCACTACACATGATAGGTCATGTTACATCTCAAATTCACTTCAATGCGCCCTATATTTTTCCCCCATATGTGATCCATTGTATGAACAAATTGTGTGTATCAATGTATGATGATGAGCCAAAAGCGTGGATGTCTTTGCACTCATGTATTGTATTGGGCCATGCTTGGATTATCTATGTATCAGTGTAGAGCCTAGGTGGCATCTCCAAATCCCTTGTGGTTGGTCATGGCCCGTCCTTTTAGTCCCCATTTCAAGATCTGCCTTACTCTTGTGGCTTTGGCCAACTATCCCTTGGTGGTAGAAACTCGCCATCATGTCGATCATTTATGATCTAGGTAGGTATACAAGCGTCTTGGGATGGATATGCTATGACACATGATATAGGGAACTTCTAGTCTCTCTCACTTCTTTGTATGTAGTGTAAAAGTGTTGTGAATGTTGTCATACTTATTTAAAGCACACTTATCTTATGCCTAAGCATGGATCCCCATCTTATGTATTTGTCACACTTTGGCTATCTACTCTCGAAGATGATTATGGAGATACTCACCTGGTTTCACATTTCCTAAGGTAGTTTCACAAATTTCGAGACAATTCATGTATCCCAAGGCACCAGTCACATCATCCAAGGTGCTTTGGGGCTATTTACACTTACATGGGTCACTTTAGTACAAGTCATGTCACAGATGCTAGGGCTCTCTCCTAATTCATCACTTTTTAAGTTATTTATTACTTGATTTGTGGCTCAACCTCACTCATGTGGATGTCACACTAGTCGTTGAGATCTTATGACCCATTTTTGACTTGGAGGGTCACTTTCCGTGCTTTGTGGAGGTATCTTTGCCTGAGATATGGACATGGTCATGCCTTGGAGACATCTTTTGAGGATTTGTGAGCATGACTTGAGGAGTTGTCCACTTCTTAGGGCCTTATTCATTCATTCCATGAGGTCGTTCCACCTTTGGAGGCTAAACATTGGCTTATTCTCTGCTTGGGAGGCTTCTACACCACGATTTAAGGCTTGGACTATGCACTTTCAAGGGAACACTAAGTTTCTACACCAAGTCGACCTCTCTTTTGTGGAACGACCCCCTTCTCTCGAGGGTTTTATGTACATGTGGCATGTTTTACTTGTAGCTTGATTTGGTCTCCATCATTATGTGGATGACAAGTCACTTTTGTAGATCTCTTAGGATAAATTTAGGGAGATTAGAAAAAAATAAAGAATGAGAAGGATGTAGAAGTCTCATCTATAAATAAAGGCTCTCCTCTCATTCCAAATTATTATTGTTGTTGAATATCATTTGAAAAAACAATTTGTTGAAGATCTACCTATTGGAGGTTTTGGTGTTAATTCTTGGAGCTCTCTCTTTCTTAGTTTATTCTTGGTGCATCAAAGATTTATTGTGATAGTTCGAGACTTCTACTAGCTTTCAAGATCAATACATTGAAGGGTTATTATACCACTTGGAGAGAAGACGGTTTAGGGTCTGTTCCTTCCTACTTCTCTTGTTAGCTTGGGTAAGTGCTCACACTTTGCTTTATTTTTCCTTTTGGTTCCTTGGCAAGGGTTTCGAGTATTTTATTCAAGTTATCATTGGTCTTGTTGGCGAAGGTTTTTACCTTGTGGAATCCCTTCTTGTAGGGCCTTGGTCTTCATACCTTATCTTTATTAGATAAGAGATTATTCCATCACATGGGTTCTAATCTCTTAACCCTAATCCGTAAGATAAAAATGATCGATTCTTAGAGGGGCATACTTCTTGACTCCATAAGCCCTGGTGGGAATAAGACACTTGTCTTCTCCCAACAACCAACCAAAAAGCCCTAAAAATCTTTTTTTTTTCTTTGTTTAGAAATAATCTAACAGTGAAAAATCAGAGAAAAATCTAAATTTCGATTTCTTTCCTAGTCTAGTGCATGTAGCATTGATTATTTCATTTCTTATACTAGTTTGTTCAAGGGTTTGTGCTTAATTGTTTATCTCTAACCCTAAAAAGGCAAAACGACCCTGCAAAATTGTGCTTCAATGTGTTATCTAACACTTTGTGGGTTGATTTAAGGATTTCTCAAATATGGAAAATACACAACAACAATAAAAAATGAAATTTGGAGAAACCCCAAGGCTACGGTTTGGTGCTCAAAGGTTCATATTTACTCTTACCTAGATTATATTTCATTTATAGATCATTATTGCAAGTTTATCCTAAACATCTAGTGGTGAAAGTGATCTCCTAAGTGCTTCTAATTGTTTGTCTTTCATTTAGATATTTTATTGGAATTATAGTGCTAACGTTGGAAACGCTAAGGGGGATTCACCACATACTTTTCAAGTTCATGCTTAGTTCATTGTTATTATCTTTAGAACTTGATTCTAACACTTGTTGGGTTGTTCTTTCATGACATATATCTTTCCCTAGCAAAAACACTCAAGACATTTTGCGTTCAAGTGGATTATCTCTCTCTTGGATGGTTTTCACTTTACTTCAAATTTGAAATTTTGCGTTAATTTATCATAAAAACATATTGAGAAGTTGTGGATAGTCATAAACTTGTCCTTGTTCTAGCATATAATTGATTGGTAATCAAAGAACACATTGCACCATTGATTTATGTTAGTTGATTACACTCTTTGTGCCCTAAATCAACTTAAAAGTGGTCCTTGCCTCTTTGAAGTTTCTTTTTTTGAGTGATAGTCATTTAATTGCAAATCTGAAGAGTTTAAATTGTTTATCTTTCATATAAAATTTGGCACACACTAATACCTCCTAACCCTCTTTCTCAAGTGGATATATTGGTGGTTTACAATATTGTTTCTAATTGGTTATCTTTGAAGCATTTAATCACCAAGTGGAATCCTTGTGCATCTAATTGTTATACATTTTGTGGATTGTTTGAAATAAATCATAAGATTGCATGAGAAGTTTACTTACTCAAATAGGGATACCCCTCTTGGGCTCCAGGGCTGGACTAAAGTGAAGGGGAAATTGTACGGAGGTGAGAATGGTGCATTTCCCATTTTTTTGCCCCAAGTTAGCACTTGTGTCGGGACTTTTCACAAGGGTACTAGTTCATGCGACAACATGTCACAGTGTCGATTATTAAGCAATCTAATCTTTAACAATTTTCCCATGCTTTATTGGAAATAAAATTACTCCAAATCTATTTAAGCTCCAAAAGTAAACAAAAGGGTTTTTCCAAATTTTTGTAAACATACCTTAAAACCTCGTGCAAATTCTCAAACCAGTGTTTGAAAACACAACTATTGGATGAGAAGCTCAACACTTTCTTGGTACTTTCGAATTTCACTACAATCTATCAAAAAGACCATATTAGTTCCAAAAATTGCCCTTAAATTCTACAAAATAATGAAAAACCTACAAAATTTTGCAACGATAATTATTGCTTTATTACAAACCAGACTTCGACACAATAACAATGATGCCCACTACCTCCATAGCAAACCACCAATGAACTCAAATTACATTAAGCATTGAGCTTGACCACCATAGTGAAAGGCCAAACCCCAATAGAACATGAAGAACACGACACTATCGCAAAAACCAAACCCCACCATATGAACAATAACAACATAATCAAACCCTAACATCTATAACGAGAACATAAATGCCAAACCCCACCAGAAAACCCATAACATGAAGACACAGTGAAAACCCAAATTACAACAGACCAATAATAAGAATATAATCATACCCAAGCAAAAGAATACTCTGGACACTTGCACAATCAACAATACACCATTATTCAATTTGCAAAGTTAACTCTGCACCAAATCCCAAACCAATGGTAGGTCACACCAAGCCCTCATGCACCAACCCAACTTTCGGAGAACGCCACCCCACCAAGACAACCTGGAACACATAAGACACAATCTATAATACCCAAAAATCGCTATCAAACCACTGCCAACAAGATCAGTGACAAGAATACAATGGAACCCACTACCATGAACATCCAGAACAAAGGCCTAGACACCAAATTGCACCAAAACACCAAGAACACAAAGCCATTGCAAAACACCAAACCCCATTAGATCAATGATAACAATACAATCCAACCTTAGTAGTAACATTACCAAACTAATAATAAACCACTATCAAACCAAAGCAAATGTTAGCAATAGCAAAATGAACATGAAAGGGCGAAGCCAAAACCTTTTAGAAACTTTAGGATTGAAAACAAATTGCATTGGCATACCAAAGGTTTAATACCATCAAGCCACCACAAACAACAATACAATAGAACCCACTATCGACAATATCCACAGCGAGAGCCAAAAGGTCAAAACCGCACCAGAACAAGAAGCCTCCGCCAAACTACAAACTCCGCTAGACCAGTAACAACAACAAAATAAAACTTTAACAGAAAAATAATATAACCCCTCACACAATTAACAATACACAATTACTCAATGCTCAAAGTTAACACTGCACCAAAACCTAGACTAACACATCCAAAAATCCATACCAAACCATTGCCAACAAGACCAATGACAATAACACAATCGAACCATTGCGAAGAACATATATAACAAGAGTCAAAAGGCCAAACTACACCAAAACACCAAGAACACGAAACCGTTGTGAAACACAAAACCCCACCAGACAAGTAACAACAATACAATCCAACCTTAGCAACAACATTGCCAAACCTACACCAACACCAGTGACAATAGAATGAATACGAAAAACTCAACCCATAATTATTTACAAAGTTTAGGATTGAAAAAAAATGCATTGATGTACCAAAAATTTAACACTGCTAAACAATTGCAAATAACAATACATTGAAACCCACTATAGACAACATCCACAACAAGAGTCGAAAGGCCAGAGCATACTAGAACACAAAGAATGCAAAGCCTTTTCCAAATGCTAAACTCCATTATACACCAAGCCATAATGAACAACAATATAGTAGAACCCAACACCGTCAAACCAACATGAATGTCAGCGACAACAAAACACACACGAAAGACCAAACCCATAAACTTTTACAAACTTTAAAATTGATTTTTTTTTCATGGATGCAGTGCAAGTATAATACCACTAAGCCATTGCAAACAATAACACAATAAAACCCATTGCTGACAACATCCACAACAAAAGTTCTAAAAGCCAAACTGCATAACGCAAAGCCTCTACCAAACGCCAAACTCCACTAGACCAAGCCATGACAACAACAATATAATCGAACCCACTACCACAAGTATACTCGCACGAGTATACTCCCAACCTCTATAACATTCTCGCACGAGTATACTCCCAAACCACAACCCAACGGCCATAATAGAAATTCATGGTATTAGCTTTCCCGCCATGGGAATACCAGACTTATGAAATCACTGCAGAAAGTTGCCACACAAGGCACTGGGTTTTTATCAAAAATGAGTTGCAGAGTAGAAGAGGAAGGAGGGGAGGCTACTCAGCTTCAGCCGCTGCTCATTTACTCAATATCAGTGCGTGCCTTTAAGTCCTTCGAACGGAAACTCAAGATCTCTCCTCTGACGTCCTTCGCCTGCATTGTCGGTCCCAATGGCACCGGCAAGAGCGTATCCATTATCATAATTGAAAATGAGAGTCCGTTAGACCAATGAATTCGCCTGAAAATGAATTCCCTTAACCAATTCAATTGCAGGTCATCGGCGAAGCCCTGGCATTTGCACTGGGGGCATCGTCCAGAGCCCTAAGGGTCAATTCATTTTCTTCGCTCGTCAACCATCGTGCGGCTTTGGTTTCAGCTTCTGCCAAGGTCATACTCGTCTGAATTCATTTTTTCTTTTCTTCCTTTTGGTAACAAATATAGAGGTGAATGCACAGTGCAAGGGCAATTGCAGGTGAGTGTAGCGTTCGAAAGAAGCGATGGCGGTGAGAAGGTGAAGATTTATAGGGTTTTGTCTGGATCCTCCACTAAATTCTACTGGAAAGATGATAATCAAACCCTCAAGAGGTATGCCTGATCAAATTAATTCAAATCTCACTGTATACCTCTTTCTGCTTTGACTTCATGTCTAATTAGCATTTTCAAATGGCAGGGAAATTTCATTATCCGAGTTGAAACAGAAGCTGGCGAGCTTCCGTATTCCCGCCAATAATCTAGATAGGTGATATTTTTCATTTTTTCTTGATTTATTTATAATTTGAGCATAACAATTAAGCTAAATTTTAAGTTATTAATTTTTAAAAGGACAACAATAAATACATGGTTATATTTTTTAAAGATTTTCAAATTTTTAAGAATTTTATCTATTTTTTATATAACATTTTAGCTATTTTAAAGTAAAATAATTTTTTCTTACTCACATGGAAAACTTTGATCCCTACAATTTTTTCATACAAGTAAACCAAGCCCTTATTGGCCTTCTTCATAATTTTTAGATAATTATAGTATATTCTTCTGTTTTCCAAGAAAAAATCTGCGTATTGGCTTATTTTAAGTAGAAAATAAAATATATAAGTACTGTGCTTTTCAACACTTTCGAGAACGCATGTCACTCTTCATGACCAAGAAAAAAGACATATTGACTCAGCAAACTGACCTGAACTCTGTCATTTTCTTTTAGATGAAACTGATCTACCTCTGACCACTGACATTTTCACATCAAAAAAAGACTACCTACAGCTATACATTATCCAGTGTCAAAACCATCATCATATTACAGTCTTCAAAATTAGACCTGACAGCGGTTGTCGGCACTCACTAAAAACAAAAGATTCATCAGAATCTTTGCAGAAGTTTTGAATCCTATAACCTGTAACTGTTGCATGCCAAACTGATCAGCTTAATATACGAAAGAGATTTATTTAAGAAGAGATCCTTCTTGTTTCCACTGTGACCAGCTGTGCTTCTTGGAGAGTTAAAGTTTATTTTGATAATTTATCTGCTCATGCTGTCTCATTTAGCTCTCTGAACACATGCTGAAATGAATATGTCTTCATACCTGCTTCTTATTTCTCGAAAATTTTCCATTATAGGATTTAGAATTAGGTACTCTATCTTGTTAGCTCCGTTAGCCCAGTTGATTGCAAGCTTCGAATCTCCCATAATCTGTATGCTTTTTGCTCCTTTGTCCACAGCTAGGTTTAAGAGCATACATAATGCACACATTTCATCTCTTTTCTTTGATCCTTGTCCAAATGCTACTTTGAAAGAAAAATGATGAGTTGTAGACAAATAAAGAATACCACCAGATCCACAAATGCCTGGGTTTCCGTGACTTGCTCCATCAAAGTATCCCCAGGCTTTTGTGTAATCAATATCTAGGAGTTTCAAGATTCTTGGAGTTTTTGTCTCTGCTGGTTTCCATATTTCATCATATGCGTACCTTACCTGATGGCTTACCTGAATTGGCAGGAGCTCTTTTCCTTGAAATATCATTCCATTCCTAGCTAACCATAAAGCCCATGCGACTGTACATTGCAAATCCTTGTGATTTGTAACTGCTCTGTCCAAACACCAATTTCTGAAGCAATCATAGATAGATTTTCCTTCCCATTTCTCTTTGACCTTAATTAGTTCTAGACTCTCCCCCGACACTTCTTTTGCAAATTGATAGTGCACTAATAGATGGTCCACTGACTCCTCTTTGATCTTACAGAGCACACACCTCTCTGGACCTTCCCAATATCTCTTTCTGCAACTATCCCAAGTTAACACTTTCTTTACTAGTACAAGCCATATGGATATTCTAGTTTTCAGAGGACAACTCAGCTTCCAAATAACCTTCTACCACCATTTCCTTTCACCTTCCTCACTCTCAACCGCCTTTGCTTCATAACCTAATGTAGCTGTGTACATTCCCGAAGCTTTCTTCTTTGACCATATTATTTTGTCCTCCTCATTTTTTAATTTTATAGCACTATGTCTGAGACTGGCAGTATACATCGCAGTATTCATCTGTTAAATCCCCTGAAGGCCTAGTTGTGACTCAGATTTACATGCTTGGTTCCAAAGTGTAGAACCCCGATCTGCTGCATCTGCCAGACTATAAATTTCTAGGGAGTGAAAAACAGCTTTTAGAGGATCTCGTAATCTATAATTATCTGAACAACCCAATCAGGGGTCTTCTCCTATTTTTATTTTACTTCCTCTGCCAATCTTCCATACCAGCCATTTACCTACCAATGGATAGGCTTTAACTAATGCCTTCCATACCACAGATGCCCTTCCAAAATCCTTTCTTTCCTTCCTGATCCAATCCTATACAGACCCTGGGGCTATAAATTTAGCTTTCACTACCTTACCCTTTAGATAAACATACTTATATGTCCCATCTCTTTCTATCTTGCAGGTTTATAGTGATGCAGAATCGAGTTTCTGCTAAAATAAAACAACCGCAAGAGTTGATCAAGGTAACCGGTCTTAAAACTGTGCTCAATTTGCAATTCCATGTGCTGTGTCTAAATGTTTAGGGTTAGCAGCATCTGGAACTTGTGATCGGAACCGGCCACTATGAAGAGGAGATTAAAGAAGCTGACCAGCAAATTGGCAAACAAATCACTGAGCTGGAATGTATGCAGCAAAGCTTGTCGGAGATTGAATTGAAAAGAAAACAGCTAAGCCCTGAAGTTGAGAAATGGAAGGGGTGAGTGTAATTCTTCCGTCAAGTCGGTTTTATGTTTGTTTATGTCAAGTTGGTTGCTAAAAATTCAGAAGCGGCCTGTGTGAACCTCCCAAGCCACCATGAGAACATGGTTGCCTAATCGGCATGGAGTTGCATTTGTGCCTTTAGCTTCTCTCAGCCGAAATCATTTGTATAATGAATGAACTGAGATGCCATGCTAACCCCTCGTCAATTGTCAGGTTTACAGAAAAATGGGATCAATTCTGCAAGAGGAAGGTAAGCTGTCTCCAGTTTTAGGAAGCCTTGAAGTTTGAATACAGAAAAAAATTCTTTCTAGCACAGGCACAGAAGAAACAGTCTACTATATAAATATATATATTGTATTTGTATATCTGATAGAGCTCTATATAGAACTGTACAATTTTTTTTTACTCTGTTTTGGATGATGTCTCATCGATCCTGTTTGGGTCTTCCAAGGACAATAATAAAAAAATCATTTATTCATATGCATTTTGTCTCTCTCCTTGCCGCTCACGTTTTTATTTTTTCCTTAATTTGGGCAGTCACTGTTTCTCAGACGCCAAGAGAAATCCCTGCATGCAAATTTGCAAATATATAGTGACCAGAAGAAAGAGAAAGAACATGAATTCCTTCAAATTCAAAACAACCTCAATGTATCTACAACTTTCTCAGCCTTGGTTCGTCACAGATTGAATTTATTGAACAAAATTGTTATCCAGCATTGTCTTTCTTAAACTTGTTTCATTAGACTTTACAAGGGTCATTAACAAAGTTGAATCTGGAGCACACTGAATTGCATACACTCCTGCAAGATTGTCAAAGCAAATACAAAATTTCAAAAAAACAGTATGATTCGCAAAGGATCAAAATGATCAAAGAAGAGGTACAAATTACAAAAGTGTCTGCCTTCCTGATTTCTGCTCAGCCTAACATTTTGTAATAAGATTAGATCATCATATGGGTTTTTTCTTTAAACTAGCTTTACTTCCAGAAAGTAATTCCTGAAGTGGGCATGCTATGTATTAATCTTTATAGGTTCAGTTAAAAGAAGCTGAAAAGGAGGTTGCTCTGCAGAAAGACCGCGATCAGAAGGAACAGAAATGTCTTGCAAAACGTGAAAAAGAAGCCCAAAAAGAGATGAACTTGCTTTCTATTGATATGAATGAGCTTGAAAGCAAGAAACAAGTTATTTGCAAGGAAAAGGAAGAGACAGAGCAAAAACGAGCATTGATTTTAAGTTCAGTTTCAGACAACTTGAAACTGGATGATTCTACTGTCCAAGAGGAAGCTTTCCTTACCGTGAAGATTGCAAGAATGCAGGCATGTCATAATCTAATTGATTTCATACTTTCAGTTATGGTTACAAAGAAGCATGTGCATTCTCAGGTGTTTTTATTCAGATGCTTGTTCAACACTTCTTCTCAAAGGTACTGGCAATGGCTGTATTCTAGGAACTGCTGTTTATACAAGAATATCTAATGCTAGAGCCATATGCTGAAGCTTTGCAGGAACGACTAAACATCTCAAATGAGAGGAGGAGAGACCATATTTCACGAGCTGCACAGTTAACATTGGAGGTACTGTTTAGATTACTGATTTAGAAAAGCTGTTTTTAGAAGTCAGGAGACCATACTGTACTGGCTTCCTTAAATGATTAAGTTCCTCATTTCAAAAAAGAGAATATCTGTGATGAAGCAGCAACTGTGCAGTTGCTTGCTCTCTTATGTATACGAACTTGCCTCCTCTACAACCTGCAATACCCTGCAGGCTACAACACACAGCTATTTTACACTGCAAAATAAAAGGAAAAAAAGGAAAAAAAGGAAAAAGAGACACCGCTTTGTAGAACCAACAAAATTTTATCTGTATGAAACAGAGACAGCAGAAAATCTGACATCCTTCAAGGTTTGTGTTAGTTTTTAGGGTAATTTTAAAACAGCAGTCTCCTTTTTAAATTTAATGCAATATTACTTAGATCTAGAGCATAAGCAGTGACAACAGCATACAGAAAATAAATCTATGATGTATAGTAGCAGCAGAAAGATAGGGTTCAGAAAATATATCAGATCTAACAGTAGTGAACAAGGTTCAGATCATAGACAGTGATAACAGTTCTATAGATATAACAGTAGATCTATATTCCAGACAGCAATAGACGTAGAAGAGAACTCAGATCATATGCTAAAACTCAGAACTTTAAACAATGATAAATAGCTTCTCTAAAGCAACAGCAGATCTATAAATCTTAGTTCTGAAACAAAACAGTAATACAAGGCTTCTTCTATATGACTGTGCTCAAACAATAAACAAAGAAGATCACTTATAGATCCATGCAAAACTTTATTCTATAAGGCAATTCTATAGCAACTCAGATCTGAACTTTTAGAAGAAATAATTAAGAAACATACCTGGTACCTGCCTTACCTGTGAAGAAGGCTCAAAACACAAAAGGTGTAAATCCTTGTTTGTTATGCTCAGTTAAAGGTTCAGTTCATTGATCAATAAATGATCTTTTTATGCCAAAGATAGAAGGAGTTTTCTTGCCACCAAAATTAGGGTTACTGGAACTAAACATCAAGGATCCAAACCCTAAATGAAAACCCCACAGCAGACACTCCTACAGCAATAAAAGATTGTGGCACCTTCAGCAAATAATCCACAGCAGATATATATGAAGCGGCACCCTCAAGCAACAGTCCTACGCAAGCACACAGCTACATAGGACGTGGCACCACGCTACAGATCTAGGTCACGGCACCACACAGCAGGCATGTACAGCAGCACCCTTAGTAAACACACCTACCACAAGCAGCGGCACCACACAGCACCCTCATAACAGCATAAAAGGGGACGGCAGCCTATCAAGGAGCCGCTACAGCAGAAGGGGACAGAACAGCAACATTAATCCTCCACAGATCAGGACTGCAACCACTTCAAATCTGCAACAGGGATGACTGAGGCCGCGAGCTCTATCTCCACACTCTTCAACAGCAGAACAGAACTGAGGCCACACACTCTAGGAGCTCCACGCTAACATAACAATAGAAGGTGTGAATGTAGGAGTAGGGGAGGGTCTATTAAATAGTCATAGGTTAGGGTAAGGGGGTTAATTAAAAATAATATTAGTCACATGTTTAAATTTTACATTTAAACATGTGATTATTAACTTTTAAGTTTAACCCCAAAATATAACAACAAAAACCCA
>JASDQU010097868.1:21654-32043 GCA_032191745.1 Picea mariana | reverse complement strand
CGCGGTTTGATACTCCATAACCTCCTTAGCTAGGTTATCTGATAGAATTGTGTTCCAATTGAAGCTATAGCCTTCGGCTGCTTCATGTAAAAGGGGCCCTCATTCTGCAGGGAAATGTGTAAGACTTCTCTTCCCGAAAAGTCTACATAACATCATAGCCACATAGACCATGTACTCATTCAATGAGGTTGTGGCATAAACATTATGGATATCATCCTTGAACTTTGCTGGGTGTCTCCACCAGTCTTTGATTATGCCAGGGTATGTTTGATTAGCCTCTGTGCATTCTTTCCTTTGAAATTCGCTTACAAACTCTTTATTATAAATGTACTTAGAATTGGGAGACAATTTGTACATTACTTGTATATGCTCCGGTCTGAAAGAACCGATGATGACCCCTTGGTTGTCCGAAATGCTTCTCGTCTGCACGTCTATCCTCTCTAAATCCCAATTGATCATATCGTTGTATGTCATGAGTCATGGGCGCATGGATACTTTGTGAAGTTCGGACTCTGCTGTGTCCCGGAATTTGTTTTCAGAATCATTGGGAAAATTCTTGATTTTGTAGTCCAAGGTTTCAAAAATTTGCCTCCATGATTTGATGGAATCAATGGCATGCGGTGTAGTATCAGACACACCATCTCCTTCTGGGCTTGAGCTTTCAGCTGCTTCTTCACTTTTCTTAGGTGCCTTTCTAGGTGCCATAGTGTTCGTGTTTAGAACGAATTCCTGTCCCAGAGAAAAATACGTAAGTTTGCTGAATGCAATTCACTTATGAGTCCAAACAATAAGAATGAATTTCGAAAAAACCAAACCTCTATTAACCTTTAACTCTTCTTACAACGGACGTACTGAGACAGGTGGTAAAACTTTAATTTTTTAATGAGGAAGATATGCCCAGAGATACGTAGTTAAGTTAAAAATTCTATATTCGTCCGTTGTAGATACTACCGTATATCAGCGATTTCAAACTGGAGTTTCAAAAGGACTGCTTTCAACAAATCCTGAAATGTGAAACACAAAAAGTAGTTTAGTATCATTAATTCCATTTTAAATTAAATTAATTTATTTTTAGACTTTGTTAAAGAGTCGCGATTTCGCATTTCAGAGTTTTGGGGATCCAATCTCCAAAAAAAAAATGTCACGCACAAACCCTGAATCACAAAATCGTGATGGGATTAGTTTAGACGCTAATTACTTGTATTAATGCTTTAATCAATCAAGATTAGTAATTAATTTCTTCTTTTCGAAAAATCGGGGATTGAGAGTTCAAGGGTTGACACTTTGGAAACACTTTGATACAAGGAAACCCGAATCATGAAAGATTAATGAATTGTTGATTGTGTTTAAGAGTTTAATGAATCACGGCTGAAGGGTACTTTGTGAAACGCGCATCGGGACTTATAACACCCATTTTTTCTTTTTCTCTATTTTATTACTTTAATATAAAACATTTTCGGGGTTTCGACACCGGGACTCTGGAGTTGTTAGTTACGAAATCATGCTTTGTGAAAGGCCAAATCCCGAAACCCGAAAAATCGAAAGATTTTTTACTCTTTTTTAGGATTAAGGGCGGCTCCATGACTAACTTAAAGAAAAGCTTCGGGTTTAAAGAGTAAAAATTAAAATTCGTATCAACATTAGGATCCATCTAGGGATCTTGTTTCCTTGTGGGATGAGAAGAACATGTAGACCAAGTGCCTTCATTAGGTAAATGGGGTCAATAATTCAACTTTGTGAAACAAACCAGGAGAAAAATCAAAATAGGATTTTAGGATCGGCACATTTGACTTTGAAAATTCTTCAAAAATAAAACATCTGATGATCTCGAGTTAGGTTCTCAATAGACTTCCTTTTCTGAAACTGACCTCAGTTCTGTGTAAGATAATCAAAACCAAATTAACCATTCTTCCAGGTTTCCCCTGATTTCGTTTGCATTAAGGTAAAGTAAATTTAAATGTGTCAAATTAGGGGATCCCAGAAACCTATAATGTGAATCCAGTTGAAAGAAGAAAAGTTACCAGAGCGTCTTGTAATTCATGTATAACAGCCTTATCAGATATAAAGATATTGCTTCACTGCCAGCGAGCTTGGTACCCCGGTGAAGTTATCAGACTTCCCATATTGAATTTTCTTTCACCACTTCATTGTTTTCTAGCAGTTATATGTTGAGATGAGGGCAATCAATATAATGGATTTCCTTTCTTAATATCTTAGGACTAGATGGGGGCAATCAATATTGAATTTCCTTTCACCATCTGTCTGTATATATTTTCTTTTAATATGAAGTGGGGGCAATCAATCAGTATGTAATATACTCGGGAAAATATTTGCTTGAATGTTTTATTTTAAGAACAAAGATCTGTCAACTCACTTAAATAGCTCTGGACTAATCTTCTCTCTTGCCTTCAAACATCATTGGATTCAGGGAAATTCTTGAGGGAAACTTCTTGACATATTTTTAAGGAATTTCCTTGAGCAAAACCAATCAATTTATTCATGTTAGGAAGGCTAATAAGGTTAGGATTAACCTAGACATACTTCTGGTTCAGTTAAAGTTAAATAACTATAAACTCAACCTATTCTCGTTTTTGAAGGTTTGTTTGGGAATTTTCAGAATCAAAGTGAGACCTTTCTTTTTTCAAGGAACTTATGATAAACATTCAGGGTCAAGCGAGAAGCGGGCTTTACCATGACTAAGGGGAAGGTAAAGGGATTTAGAAAAACTACTGCACACATGACCACTCTTAAAGACTTTCTTATTTAGTTTTTATAACTTTTCCTTAAGTCCCCCTTTCTTTTTTATTTCCTTATTTTGAAAATTTTCAGTGATAACATTAGCATTAATTGAACTAATGATTTATTCATTTGTATTTCTCGAGGTAATTTAGCTAGAATTTTTAGAGCATAATCGCATACCTTGGTAACTCCTAGTTTGTTAGCCAAAAGGCTATTAATTTATTACCTCTTTCATCGGAAGATATTTAATACACTTATCTGTGCATGTCACCTTCTTAGCATCTCTAGTCTCTTGGTTGGTCAACAACTTTCCTGCGCAATAAATTAGCATACTAATTATCAAGAAATCTCAAATTTTATTTTATTTTTGGATGGAAAAACTTACCGAAGGAAATGAAACTATAAAGTAAGCGTGAAAACAAACCGGTATGTACAATGAGAGTTTAGAAACACATTACTGCATGAAGTGTTTAAGGTGTCGCCCATTTACAGGGGCGTTGAGAATGTATCCATCGAGATTTTCTAATAAAAAAGCATTTTTTTTGTCAGAGCTGAAATCTTATATGGGCCGGACCAGATTGGGTCAAACTTGCCATGTTTACCAATGTCTTCTTTCTTGGCTTCCCATTTCAGGACCAGATCGCCAGGGAGGAAATTTCTAACTTTAGCTTTTCGATCGAATAAGGCCTTCATGTTATCCTGATATCTCTGTAACCTTTCATTTACTTTGGCCTTATTTTGTTGAACTTCAACCAACTGGTTTATCCTCCTGGTAACGTCATTGGGTTCTTCATTTGAATCTTGCCAAAGTTTCATTATGGGTAGAGAAAGATTTATTGGTAAGATGACCTCGGTGCCATATACCATCTGAAAAGGGGAAACCCCAATTGATCTTTTGGTACTTATCCTGTTAGCCCATAGAGAATATTTTAAATGGATATGCCATGCTTTCTTATTTTCATTCAAAACCTTTTTTTATCACAGTAATCAGACTTTTATTAGATGATTTAGCTAGACCATTACCCTGTGGATAGTAAGTTGTTGAGTGTCCTAATATGATTTTGTATTTTTGGCAGAATCTTACCATGGCCATTGACTTAAATGCTTGGGCATTATCAGTGACTATCTTTCGGGGACAACGAAACCTGAATAAAATATTTTCTTCTAGGAAACTGATTACTACTGAGTCGATTGCATTTCTCGTGGGAATGACTTCCACCCATTTAGTGAAATAGTTTGTATCAGTTACAATCCACTTGTGTTGTGCGCTGGAGTGTGGTTGAATTTCTCCAATGAAATCAAGACCCCATTGTTGAAATGGAGCTTCGGTTTTAACTGGAACTAAAGGTAAAGCTGGGACTTTCTGTTTGGCTGTAAACAACAGACAAGGAGTACAAGTTTAGAATTTAGTGTTTACATCTGTGAATAATTTAGGCCAGTAATACCCGGCTCTTAAGATTTTATAAGTCATTTCCCACCAAGCATGGTGTCCTCCGCACACTCCCACGTGGAATTCGTCTTTAACCCTTTCTATTTCGGCCTCGACTAAGCAGCTCAACAGGAAACCCAGGGGGTCTTTCCAATACAATTTACCATCTATGATACAATATTTTTACATCATGTAACTTCAACGTCCTAGTTTTAGAGGGGGTTAACTCACTAGGACATTGAAGGGTCAGTAGGTAAGAAACAATATCGTGATACCAAACTGAAGTAGAGAACTTGTCTTGAATCTCAGTTGTGGGTGCAGTGACGTTGACCTCATCTATTTCTAGAAATACTTCATTCTCTTGCAGCTAATTTATCCCAAGTGCTTTTAGATTTGATTTAGCTAGCAATTTGGCCAAACCCTAACCTTTGATAATTTTAGTTGGTTTGACTTCCAGGTCGAACTCCTGAATTTTATCCAGCCACTTGCCTCTTCTTTCGTCACTGTCTGGCTGCACCAATATATCTTTAATAGAACTTGAAGGCACATAAGCAATGATCTTTGAGTGCAATACGTAGGTTCTGAAATCCTTGAGAGATTTTACCATTGCATAAGCTTGTTTTTCAATATGTCATATTTCATCTCAGCGTCTCTGAGACTTTTGCTAAAAAATGCAAAAGGTCGCTCGAAACCTTCATCATTTTTCTGTAACAATACAACTGTGATTATATGTTTAGAGGCAAAAGAGAAAATCAAAAACTCTTTTGTGTAATCCGGGCTTGCTAGGACTGGTGCTTCTCTTATTACTTTCTTGATACGTTGAAATGACGCTTTGGCTTCGTTTGTCCACTTCACCCCACTGTTCTTTTTAAGCATATCTGTAATCAATTTTACAATTTTGGAAAAGTTAGGGATGAATCTTCTCAAGAAGTTTATTTTTCTTAAAAAGGACTGAATTTCTTTTACGTTTCTAGGAATATTTATGGTATCTATCACCTCGACCCTTTTGGGATTGATTTTGATTCCATCTCTAGACACGATATGACCCAAGATTTTACCTTCTTGCATTGCGAAATGGGACTTCTTGGGATTAAGTGACAAACCAAATTTGCGACATTTCTCGAAAGTTTGTTTAAGGTGTGTTAGATGTTCTGCATTAGATTTAGAGAAAACAGTCAGGTCATTAAGATAGATAATGACGAACTTATCTCTTTCGCCCATGAAAGAGATATCCATGGCTTGTTGGAAAGTTTCCCCTACATTCATTAAACCAAAATTCATTTTGTCGTACATAAAGGTACCCCAGGGGGTAGTTAATGCATTTTTTTCCTTGTCATCTTGATGTATTACAATTTGATTGTAACCTGAAAAACCATCAATCATAGACATTTTGTTAGCTCCAACTAATTTTTCTAAAACATGGTCCATCTTAGGTAAGGGATAATTGTCCTTGAGTGATGATCGATTCAGGTTTCTAAAATCTACACACAGCCTAATCTCACCGTTTTTATTTCTCACTGGGACTAAATTGGCTACCCACTGAGAGTATCTCAGTGGGACAATGATTTTAGCATCTAGGAGTTGTTTGACTTCTTTTTCTATTATCGGTAGTAGGATAGGGTTAATCTGTCTGATTTTTTGCTTGAAAGGTTTGACACCTGGTTTTAGAGGAATTTTATGTTCCATTATAGTAGTGTCATAAGTTATCAATTTATCATAAGACCAAGCAAAAACGTCTTTATATTGTCTAAGCAACTCAGCATACTTACTTTTTATTTCGGGAGACAGATATTTGGACAATTTCACCAACCTAGGTTTTTCTTTGGTACCAATATCGCAATCCTCAACCTCCTCTGACTGAGGCTGTAAGGTAGACTTCAAACGGATGTCATCATGATTAAATGGCCTTTCTAAGGGGATCAAACCTTTAGGTATCTGATTATTTTTTAAAACAAGCATTCGGTGGTTAGCGATCTTATCTTGAAACTCTTGGGGGTCTTCGCTTTCCTTCATGATCCAAATAGGGTCATTCTAGTTTTCTTGGTTGACATGCGTTTCGGTAAAGTCATCTACTGTTTCTAAAAATTTCCAGAGTTGTTTATCATCCTCAAAAATCTGCCAATGTTGTATGTTATTTGGTATGGAAGGCCTATGTCTCATTAGTATATGGTATTTTAATTTGAAAGTAGTGGGAGGTGTGAACGTTGAAGCTACTTTGGCTAATGCATCCGCCTGTTGATTTTCTGCTCTTGGAATGTAATGAACGTTAACAGAGGAGAAATTTTTTTTGATCAGATCCCAAACACAGTTCTGATAATATATTAACCTAGGATGTTTGGCCTGGTATTGACGATTTACCTGTTTCATGATTAGCTCTGCATCGCCAAAGACTTCCAAGTTTTAAATTTTCATTCTCCTGGCATCTTCCAATCCTAATACTAAGGCTTCATACTTGCATACATTGTTAGTGTGGTCATTGTTCCACTGTAATCTATAAGAGAAAGGGATAATGAGTTTGTCATCAGGTGCCACAAAAAGCACCCCAGCTCCGGCCCCAAAATAAGATGAGGCACCATCGAAAAACATCTTCCAAACACCAGTGCTATATACATCCTGTTTTACTTTCTCTTTTTCTTTTTTATTTTCTGTACAACTTTCCTCTATACATATATCAATATCCTCATCGATAGATAAAATACAATTGCCTAAATCTTGATCAACAATATAAATAGGGTAGTTGTTTTGGTTATGTGGGTCACTTACCGTGAATGCTAACCTGGTTTCTCTGTACAAACACGTGAACTTTCCTCCAAAGACCGGGATCGTGGCGTATGTCATTTCGAGTTGGAGGGATCCTCAAAGTTTAGTGCCCCAAGACCTGGATAAGAGCATACCGTACTTCGGGGGTATATCAGCGATGACCACATCCATTAGAACGCCTTTCACAGGTATATGTGCAAGATTAAAGACTAAATCTTTTATCATGCCTATACACTTAATTTTTATTGAATCAAATGAATATAAATCTCCATAAGGTCTAGTGATTTCAAGACCAAGTCTCTCCATAATGGCTTTAGGCATTACATTGTGAGAGGCTCCAGAATCTAACATGCAATTGTGGAGTAAGTGATTATGCACAGTTAGAGTGATATAGAAAGGGGCGACGATGTCTTTGGCACCGTCAAAATGTGGGCCAAAAATTATGTTAGGCTTGTCATGTTCTAAATTTATAACATCGGCCTGACTTTCATTTTCTGAAAAACTGATTAATTTGGCAATTTGTTTCCTATAAATTGGGTTTTTTGCCAGTTCGACAAGAGGTATAGGGATTTTGATTTTATTTATTTCATTTTCTAGATTAAAACTTCCTATTGTTTTGTCGATCTCTATGGTTTGGGTTTCTAACCCCTTCTTTTCATCTTTCCTTTGTTGTGAGTTTTTAGTTTCAATTATAGGGACCTCCGTTTTCTGCGTGTTTACGGCTGATGTTTTCATTGACTTTGTTTTGGTGGGCTTTGTGTCAGCAGTCTTAGTTCTTATAGTTTGTTTTTCAACGCTTTTTGAAACTGACTAGTTTGTTTCACCCCTCAGCAAAATATTTTTCACTGGGGGAGTTGCGAGGCTCTTGTTTCTAGGCCTTATATTGTACTTTTGGTGGAGTTCGACCATTATATCATCTGCAATTTCTTGATAGGTTGAATCTTCAATAATACCACTGTTTTTTTATATTTTGGGATATGTCTTTTGTAGTTGCAGATTTTTCATAATATTGCCTTGTTAAAAAAGGTTATAGGTAGTCATCGCCAAGATTATTAATGTCTTCTTCTAGTTCCTCAAAACCGTCCACATCTCCCCCTCCTATAAAGTTTTCTCTTTTAAAGGGGGCTTGGATTTTTTGATCCTCGTTCTTAATCTGTCTTGGTGGATTTTGAGGGTTAGGATTCTTTCTGAAATCCTTTTTGGGAAAATGCTCATTCTTCGCTTGATCTAGTTCCATTCTTGAGATCTTATATGACATCTCTTTGATTATTCTTGCCATGTCATCTATTTTGTCTTCTGAAGATCTTCCTGATCCAGACAATCCCCCTTGATCTCTATATCTTCTGGTTTCTTTGTTTCCAGTTTCAAATTTGGTTTTCAACTTTCCTGATGCCATCATGTTTGACTCAATTTCTAAGGCATCGTCTTGCATCTTGGTGAGGTCTATCGATCTCCTCTCCCTCAATAACAGGGTGAAATCAAGGTTGAAAGCTCCAACAAAGGTTACTTTCACTGTAGGTTGGGAGGGTTTGACCTCGGCTGGAATCTTATTACACAATTTATTAAACCTCTGGGTGAACTCAAGGACTGATTCAGAGTGTTTCTTTCTTAGAGACCCAAATTTAGTTAGGTAATAGAGATGGTCTTTCCTTTCCCTTCACTGTCTAATAAAAGCATTTTCAAGTTCCTCATAAGACGGTATAGATCCTGCTGCTAAGCCTTGAAACCAGGTTCTTACCTAACCTTCAAAAGTCTGAACCAAGAGTCTGGAGTAGACATCTTCATGTTCGAGTCCAAGGATGTCGGTGAATTTGTCAAAGAAATTGATGTGTTCGACCGTAGTCAAATCACCCTCTCCTGTGAATTTTGGCAGATTTTTCATGTAGTTTTTAGGTAAGTCATGGAGGGGGACTGGGAGGACCAAAGGAGCATATCTAGCAGCCACCTTTGCAAAGATTCGAGGAGGTGGTACTTGGCCTCCTCCTCCTCCTCCTGCAGCACCACCTCTAGCAGTGCCTCCTCCGGCTGCAGCCATTGATGATTTAGAGGTTGTTGCTTGGAGACTACGAGGAAGGATTTCAGGAAATTGGTTATCAAGGGATAGGAAACTTGAGGAAGGCGAACTAGGGAAAAGTGGACTAGTTTCTTCAAACTCATAGGGTGAATATAAAGGAGAGTCAACAGGAGTCATGTCGAGAAAAATAGGATGATTGTAGGAGTTCTGAGAGATAGGAAAATGAACTTCATGAAGTGAAGAAGTGTCTATCGAAGCGGGAAGTGATGCGGGTATTTTACCTCTATTCGTGAAAGAAATGGTTGGGAAAATTTTAGTTTTAAAATCAGGTGAGACCAAACCAGGTTCAAGGGTTGCTATCTTATTGGTAGGTAACCCCCCTTAAGGAGGTGGGGTATTCATTCCTTCAAAAAGACCCCTAGTGTTCAATTATGTAATTTTAGGTTAATAAAACCTATTTGTCGATGATACAGTCTGTTTAAGATATCTTCTTTATTTTAATTTTTTTTCTGGATCGGGAATAGGCGAAGTTTGTTTGTCGTCTGGGTTTTTTCTGGTATTCTTTTGGTTAAAAGCCACTTTATTTATCGTGGAGTCTCCAAGTGAAAGATAAAGGTAGCCTTATAAGGTTTTCAATCTTTGTTCACTATCAAAGATAGAAAGTGTCAACGTCATTATTCCCAGGAAAAAGCTTCGTTTCTTCGTTCCCCGGCAACGGCGCCAAAAAGATGTTGTTCCTGAGTTTTTACTTTAAGGCTCTAAAGTACACCGTCAAGGAATCTGACAAGATAGATAAAGCTAAGTATAAAAGGGTCAGTTATATGAAAAGGGCTGTTGTTGGTTCCTTAACGGTCTCTGTCTAGCTTCCCGATTTTCCTGGATACTAATGTCTCTTTCAATTACTGCCCATGAACGTTCTAACTCAACCCGGTTATTTGTTGTATGTAGGATGGTGTTAAATAAATTTAAAGCAATGCTTGTTTGATCTGATATTCTAGGTTCGATATTAGGTTGTCTTGTAACTGGAACAGTCATGAGGGATAAAGACTGAAAGGACAAAATCTTGTGTTTTCTTTTAAGGGATCACTATTTCTGTTTCAAAACATATAAGAAGAACTCTAAAACTTTAAACTAATGGTATGCGAGACTAAAGGCCGTTTTTGGTATTTGAGTTAAATTTTGAAAAGGGACTATGAATGAAATGAAAAGAAAACATAAAGATGCCGAACAAGGTGAGGCATCAATTAAAGAGGAATCTCACTTTGTGACAGAAGAAGAAAATAGTTTGGAAAAACTCTTAATGAAGCATATGATATTGAAATCTAAAACATTTACAGGTCTTGCATCTGTTGATAGCCGATACAGAGGAAAGGATGTAAACGATTAAATTGCAAGAAAAAATAATTACCACAGTAGAGGTTGTACTAAATTATTGTTAGGCATTCAT
>JASDQU010097866.1:3762-14262 GCA_032191745.1 Picea mariana | reverse complement strand
AAAAAAAAAAAAAAAAAAAAAATTCAAAATTTATTCAAAACATTGCGGGTACTCTACCCGCATGGAATCTTCATGCTCCCAAGTAACATATTTAGGACCATAGCAGGTCCACTGGAATTTTACCAGCTCTATAACTTGATTCCAGACCATTTTAACTTTTTTGTCCAATATTCGCATTGGTTGGTCCTGAAAGTCCCCCTCTATCTCTACCTAAATCAGATTCCAATCAATAACATGGTTAGGATCATGTACATATTTCTTTATCAAAGAGACATGAAATACATTATGCACATTCATGGAAGAAGGAAATGAAGGCATGTATGCAACTGGCCCAATTATGTCCAATATCTCAAATGGACCACAGAATCTGGATACTAGCTTTGTACGACTACCCAACTTGAAAGATATTTTCTTGGGATTCACTTTTAAAATCATATTCTCCCCCACTTTAAATTCTCTAGTTGTCATGTTCTTATCTGCATAAATTTTCTATCTATCTTGAGTTTCCTTTAAATTCTTCTTAATTCTAACCATTTGGTCTTCCATATCCTTGAGCAATTCTGTCCCAAGTACCACTCTATCTACTAGGTTGTCCCAAATCACTGGAGTATTGCATTTCCTACCATACAAAGCTTCAAATGGGATCATTTTCAATGAAGCTTGATACCCATTATTATAGGAAAACTCAACCAAGTGCAAGTAATCCTCCCACTTAGATGGCTTATCCATCACATACATTCTCAACTTGTCTTCAATTATTTGGTTGACTCTTTTTGTCTTCACATTCATATGGGAAGACAAAAAGAGTCAACCAAATAATTGAAGACAAGTTGAGAATGTATGTGATGGATAGTCCATCTAAGTGGGAGGATTACTTGCACTTGGTTGAGTTTTCCTATAATAATGGGTATCAAGCTTCATTGAAAACGATCCCATTTGAAGCTTTTCAAAATAAGGGAATTAAATTTGAAACATTCATAAAAGATATGACTTTTGAAACATTCATGGGTGTTGGCCATCCTCTAATGGCTTCAATCTTCTCTGAATCTATTGCTATACCTTGTTCTGAAATAATGTGTCCCAAGTAATGGATCTGTTTTTGGTAAAAAGAACACTTACTAAGCTTGGAATACAACTGATGTTCCCTCAACACTTGCAATACCAATCTTAGGTGATGTTCATGCTCTTCCTCTGACTTAGAATAGATAAGTATGTCGTCTAGGAATACTATGAAAAACTTATCCAAACAATTTCTAAATATGCCATTCATTAAGCACATAAAGACAGTCGGTGCATTGTATAGTCCAAATGGCACCACTACAAATTCATAATGCCCATACCTGGTTCTAAAGGTTTCCTTATGGATGTATTCTTCCTTGATTCTTACCTAATGGTATCCTGATCTCAAGTCTATCTTCAAAAATATCTTTTCCCCTCTTAGCTAATCAAAGAGGTAATCAATTCTGGGTAGAGGATATTTGTTCTTCACAGTGGATTTATTCAATTGTTGAAAGCCAATACACAGCCTCAATGTTCCATTCTTCTTTTTGACAAAGATTATTGGTGCTCCTGAAGGTGAAGCACTTGAGCATATGTACCCTTTCTTCAACAATTCTTCCAACTGCATTTGTAATTCTTTTAATTCTGGTGTACTCATTATGTAAGGTGTTTTTGACATTGAGGCAGCTCCTGGCACTAAATCAATAGAGAAACATATCTCCCTCTTTGGTGGCAACCTTGGTATTTCTTGGAATACATCTTCAAATTCTTGTAGTACTAAAAATTATTCAAGGCTTGGTCCCTTTTTATTTTCTGGCTCCTCCACCTGGGCTGCATACAATTTGCATCCTTTTCTGAAACATCTCTTCAACTATAAGGCTGGAATTGCTCTTATATAGATGGTTCTTGGAACTCCTTTCACACTTCTCTGTTTTCCTTCTTCATCAAGACATGTAAATGTCTTGTTATGACAATCTAGGACAACATGATGCTTGTCCAACCAATCCATTCCAATTAGAATATCATAAGAGCCCAATGGTATAATATTTATATCAACATTAATATTCACACCATTAATACTTATTGAACAGCCTTTGGCCATACCATGGGTTCTCCTTTTGGTTCCAGTGGCTAGTTGAACCAAACTTGATTTTTCAAGCTTACTTTTCTCCAAATGTAATCTATCCACTATTTTAGGATCAATATAACAATGACCTTCTCATGAATCAATTAAAATAGCATCAGGATGAATAATGATCTTACCTTACACCTCGATCATATTGGATTGGTACTATGCTTTTCGATCATCTAAAGTTGCATATATTCTTCCCATGTATTCTATTCTTGTATCCTCTTGGATGTGCACGGTCTTCACTTTGTCTTTTCTATGAGGGAAATCCTTGTACAAGTGATATTATTTGCATCCCCGACATTGGATTGGTGGTCTTCCCCTTTTTCCCAAGAATTCTTCTCTCATGGATTCATCCTTATCATATTGGTCGGGTTAATTTTTATTTGGGATATTTCTATTGAAAGGAGGTTTGAATATTTTCTTTCTATGGTCATACCTCTCCTCCTTCTTCTTATCCTTCCAAGATTTATGCAAAGACTCTCTGCCCTTTACTTGCTCATACAGGTACTCAACCTTCCTAATGGTCTCATTCAAAGTCATGGGTTCATCAGATTGAATCTTCTCTTTATAAAAGGATGGAAGTCCACTCAAAAACCTTTGTATTTTCAACTTCTCATATTTTATAAACCCCACATACTTTAGCAGCCCCAAGAAATTATTTTCATACTCTGCCATGGTCATGCTTCCGATCCTGAGTTCAAAGAACTTCTACATTTTATTTTCATAGAAGTGCTCTGAAAGGTACTCCTTTTGAAAATATTTTTGGAACTACTTCCAAGTGATCCTACTCTCATTAATGTGCTCAACTTGCTTCAGCTGATCCCACGACATAACAAATTTCCCATGTAAATGGTATGTGGAAATTATGGCTTCTAGGTATGATGAGTAGTTATGCAATTAAAAATAAATCATGAGTCCAAGAAACCATGTTTCATCATCATCTTCCTTTCTCTTTCACCATCAAAGGATGGTGTCTTAAGCTTCCTCAACTCTCCTTGCAAACTATCCAATTCATGTCTTCTTCTTTGGTGCCTAACATGTGACACCTCTGGACAACTTATGGAATCTTCAGATGCATAAAATTTCCTTTATGAGTAAGGAGGTGAGTGATGTCTATGATTTCTGCTAGCACTTCTTGAATAACCAGGTTTTTTGTACTTATCTCTTCTTTCATGATATCTTCCCTCTTCCTCTTGTTTTGAGTTTGATCCATTCTTTGTTTTCCTCTGCAACTGATTTAAGCTTTGCATCACTTGAACATTTATCTATTTTTTTTCTCTTATCAATATCTCATTGTCTTCCTTGTATATCTATACTTCTATTTCCAAGATTCTCACAGTTTCTAATAAGTTTTCTTTCCCCCCTCTACTCTTGTGACCATTTGATTCTATCTCTACATTACCAACACTGATATTTTGACCTTTGGCCTCTTTATCATGGATGTAATCTCCCTCTCCTTGTTCCATTTCTTGAATATGCATTCTTATACTGAACTAATATGTTTATACCCCCTAATTCTGCAAAATGTGCAAACAACCATTTTGTTTGAATTATGCATATTATAAAAAAATTCCAAACAATGTTATAGTTCATTTTATGCTCAATTCATGAAGGAAAATATTATCATTCTCCAAATTATAATGATCCAATGTTATTCGCCTCTAAATCATCTTTCTAATGACTATACTCTTTCCCCAATCTGATATCTGAGCTGAAAGTTATGGCTTCCCAAAACAAACCCCTTTTTTTGTTTTGCAATAGGGTCTTGTCAAATTATTCCATAGCCCCTTTAAATTGGTATAGAATTTTAATTCTCCATAGGATCTTCCTTAAATCAACTTTCCTTATGACCATGGCTCTAAACCATGGGAGTATCCACTCTAGAAAAGTTCCTTTATCACTTTGCCCCTATTCTTCTACATAGGAGCTTGTTCGCAAAATGTCTGAGGGCTTCGTTACTTCTAGGTCCTTCATGCCTCAACCCCTTTACCTTATCATGAGACCAACGCTAGAACCAAGTCCTCTGGACTTCATCCTTCAAGCTAATCTCCCTTTTCAACTTCCAACTCTCCTGGAGTAAACTTTATCAAACACTTATATTAACTCCACTGGTAGATCAGACGGTTGAGATTTAATTTCCCATCGACTGGGCAATCTCAGCTCATCTGGAGGATTCAACGAGATTTAAGTTCGTGACTTAATCTGACGTTGATATGGATAGACTCAATCAATCTGGGAATTCAGTGCTCCGGGACTCTGGAACATTACAACTCCCAAGTCGCTCAACTTCGCCGGAGTGATACCCACCGAAGCTCTTACCCTATCCTTCCATTATTAAATCGAATGGTCATGAGAACTCTCGGAGGGTCTTAGATCAATGGACCTCGTGAATTTTCTACTCTGAGACTCCAGGACATTACAAATCTTGAGTTGTTCAACTTCCCTGGAATGATACCTGTCGAAGCGGTCATAAAGTGACGATGATCGCCTATTGTCGGTTAACGCCTCTGCTTACTCTATCCTTCCACTAGCTTAATCCAATAGCTAAGAATAAATAAAGTGCTAGGATGGAAGGTCGTCAATCATTTCGGGAATTCGGTACTTTGGGACTCCGAGACATTACAACTCTCGAGTCATTCAACTCCCCCAGAGTGATACCTGTCGAAGTGCTTACACCATCCTTCCACTGCTTGATCTAACAGTTGAGAAAAGTCCCGAAGGAATACTAGCTCATCGGTTTGAATGAATTCATGACTTTAGCCTTCAACACTTTTGTTGACAGAGATGTTGGACATTCCTGAAGGCCATAATCCCATATATGACATGGCATGCTAATGTCACCTATAGTGATGTGTACCCTTGGTATGTCTGCCACTTGTCACTAAAAAAAGAACAAGTTTGGGTCTATAAGGTATTGAATTCAAGTGAAACGTGTCCCCACACGACACCCCTGCCATGTGGCATAAGACACATCATCAACCCAACGGATGGTACACATTCTCCACTCCAGATCTAACGCCCTGCATTCGTTCGGGCCTCCAGGACTCTGGTTTAAAACTCTCAAGTTGTTCAACTTTCCCCGGAGTTACACCTGTTGAAGTGGTCATAAAGTAGCGATGATCGTTTACCATCGGTTAGCACCCCCACTTACTCTACACTTCCACCATTCCTAGATATGACAGTCAACATTACTCTCGAAGTCCTTCCCTCAATCTAACTATCGATGAGAATTTGGGACTTTGGCACTTCGAGACTATGGGTTATAGTAGTTATAAAATGGTTTGATTCTCCCAGAGTTAAACTTCCCAAAGTGATCAATGTTGGATGACCCTGACCATTGACTAATATTTCACCCAAGCCTCCTATCAGATCGAACGGTCGGAGAGACTTTGAGACTTCATACTTTTTCATTCTTTTTCCCTATCTCCCATAATCGTCAAAGTGGTGAGTTTCTGGAGTCTCCATATTCTGCTCGACTTCGATTGATGACTAGTGATCGACCAAATCGATCTGATGGTTGGTACTTAATCCCACCCAACCTCTGGTTTCACCTCTATCCAATGGTCCTTGTTCATCTGAATTCCAATCTAATGATCCAGAACTCCTTGATTCAATGATTGTGATTTCTCCCAAATTTCAATAGAGAACGGTCAAGATTCTATGATTATTTACAAACAATATATATCCTTCATGATGCTCTAGCTTCTATGCGATCTCTGTAGCACTATCACTCCTAAGATTTAATATCTCGAAGACATAATCATGCATAATGACAATACCATAATAATGTGTGCAACAACTCCAGCCCATACCATTCTGGTGTTTCAACCATAAGCTCTAATACCAATCTATAACATACCCAACCACCCACAAGCTAGGCATGCTAACTCAAAAATCACTTCTGAACTAATTTCGAATTCTGATAAATTTTTAATTAATAAAGAGGTAAGAAATATTCACATGCATATTTCAAGATTCATCGTACAACATAAACAAATGAGACATATGTCATGCACAACAATAACCAACAAGCATGCATATTATAGATATGAATTTCATAGATAGATAAATACACAATGGAAATATTTATACAGGTAAATGAAACCATGACATAGAGCACTTATATTTAATGAAATGAATCACCAACTGGTTTCATACCAAGGACGTTCCACCCAACCATAAACATTAATGTTCCAAGTCTCAACAACAATGTCACCCCCAATCCAGGGCTATGAATTCACAAGGATGGTTCCAGAGTGTCACTCAACTTCCCAAATCATTCAACACTCAATCTATCACAGGATTCTCAACACACACAACAATCCAAAGTACATCGGCTCTCTTCTACCCAACCTACACAACCCAAGAGAATGGATCCCCATCTCTGTCATGTAGTCCCTCAAGTTTTCCACCTCCTTCCAGGGCTCCAGTGCATTTGGTCAAGAATCTCCATGTTGGGACTCTCATGATTCTTAGATGTGGGAAAAACTTAATGAATGCCAATTCATCTTAGACATGTAGTCATTAATTCATGGTTGGAATACACCAGCAGTCATTACAGCCAACCAAACCATGTCTCCTCTCCACAATTCATTTTTATTTCCCAATCCAAGATCAAAATGAATGAAGAATGAAGAATGGGTGAAAGAATGAATGGAGAGAGAACAAAATGAATGGTGTGAACAATGAACAATGAGTGAATGAGTGAATGAGTGAACTCCCAAACATACCAAACATAGGTTTATATAATTCTTGGAATTAGAAAACCACATGGCCTTCCCCCAAGAAGCTTATGTAACTAATATTCTCCATTAAAACAAAAATGGGTAAATAAAAATATAAAATAAACACTTGGCCCCTCATGCTCCCTCTCTTATGGAATCATAGCCCCCTATAACTATTGTCCTTTTCCGACTAGAATCCAATGATGTATTTATTATTAATAATGATAAAAAAATTACATTTCCTAGGCACACTGGCCTCTTTTAATTGTTTGGGAAATTTGGCCTTTCATAAATTAACAAAATACATTATTTAATATGGGGCTCAAAACTGGGGTATTACAAATGATCACCTTCGCATAACCTACAAGGAAATTTGATGATTTTATTATTCTTACAAACCTTAACATCACTTGTTGATGGGGTGTAACCAGCATGTCCAGCAGGGGCTGATGACGTAGAAGACCACATTTCTAATACCTTGGGGAGACTAGGTAAATCCCTCAGAAAGTAGTCACCCTTACAAAGCATGCAAGGGAATTTGGGTTTAGGATTCTTCATTTTAGACTTGTCAACTTTATCAACACTCCCAGTACGATTAACAATAGATGGTTGGTCAGATCCAACATGACCTTATGTGGTTGGAGGCTTAGTATCTTTCTAATTCTTCTTCTTCTCCTCCTTTCGTTTCTTCTTCTTCTTCTCAACCTGGCTACTCACTTTAGATCTTTCACTAGTTGAAGAAGGAGAAAGGGAAGGATACCTGACGAGTGAAGAAGGTGAAAGGTTGACATGAGGTTTATTTGTGAGTGGTGTGCTTACATCTGAAGCATTAGGTTCATTCGAATCACTGGGAAAAGTTGATATCACTGGAGTGGAGAACAACCAAATCAGTAGCCCGATGGTGATTCTCGGAAGACTCAGTGTGGTAATGCACGAAGGACCAATGTTTCCAAAATAAGGAAAGGAGAAAGGTTCACCGGGAAAATGGGTTCCTTTGTTGGTACTCCCAGGAGATGACATCATTGACACTTACTTGAACTAAGGTCCACTAGGGAAAACAAACAACACACATTACAAATCTAAGAAGCAAACAATCAAACAAGCCTTCCCAAAATGAAACCACTAGTTGGTGATGAAATCCAACATAGCGAGATCAATATAGGAAGGGGCTAGGATAGAGAGGGTGGATCAGTTACGTTGGAGACCTACTTAATGGACTCACTCCTTGGTGCAAGTTCCCACATGGTTTTACCCCTAGGTTTACCCTCCAAGGAGCTTGAGTGAGTTTGACCAATGTTTGACCCAAGTACATAGAAGACTCCCCTTCATCATCACCTTGTGTATTAACCCTATAGATATAGGCCACTAAGGTTACCAACTCGCAATCAGCCTCCGGGCGGGTATAGTCGACAGTCGAGATCGCACGTATGGGTAGGATATCAAAGTCCAGAGCTCTTAAAGAGAACTGAAGACAAGTGGACCGGTAGGATTCCAGAGGACCCCAAATGGATTCAAAGTTCATGAAGTTTCGAGACCAAATGAAACCAATTGTTTCTCAGGAAGAACCCCCAATATACGATCACTCTTCTATGTGGGTTAAGCTTCGGAGGGGAAATCTCTATTTCTCTCTCGTATGTGACCTCGTGTTTAAACCCTGTGTGAGAGGGGGATCCTAGCTATTCTTATATGAACAATTGGATTTATCACTCCCTAGCACAAGATTCTATGTTTGTCTGATGGATTTGAAAGGTTATCCTGACAACCTATTCTAAATCCCTACACCTTAAGATAATGTAGGTTTTCTACAAGATAATATAAAAGTGTCTGATCAATTTTATAAGCACTTTATTTTAGGGTTTTTGTTTACTCAATGGTGCGAAAGTGAAACTTATGATGTTTTAGACTCGACTCCAAAAGAATGCAGAATAATGAGATGCAAATATTTTTCTTCAATGGATCCTGCATACAGGATGGAGAACAAGTTCAACTTTCTTTAACAAAAACACCCAATTCCCAAATGAAATCTTCTAAATGCAATCTACTACACTACCCAAAAGAAAGAACACAACTATCTTCTTTATTTGATTCTAGTATATAAAGAAAGCAAATGCAAATCCTTTAACGCTCCATTACATTCAATCAAAATGAAAGAGTCAAATGCAGATACAAAAGACACAAAGCAAAAAGATTACAAACAAAGCATGCACTCACAGGATAACGAGAACTGAAAGAAACAAGTATGATAACTCACTCAATCAAGGACTCAACAATCAACAAGCATTCAAGTAATACAAGAAAGTCCAGAGAAGAATCCAAAAATGATAGGGAGAAAGAGAAGTTACCACTCAATTGTCTTGACAAAACAAGAAGCAAGAAAGAGCAATCAAAGCTAGGTTGTGGTAAGCATAAAGTCTCAAATAATTCAAAGATGAAAGATTTGAAAAGTAACTTAAGACCAACAAAACATTGCATGCTTTTTCAATGAGTCAGATAACCAGACACTTCGCAAGACTCAGATCAAACCAAGAAGAAACAAGGTGAATCAATCTCGCAATTTGAAAAAGGTTTCAAGCTCAAACAAGACAACAAAAGAGTGATAAGGATCCATATCCTAAACCTAAACAAAGTCACAAGAAAAAGTACAGGCTCTAGGAAAAAAACCTCCAACAAAGGGTTGAGCAAAACATGGCATATTCTCCTGGATCTGCTCAAAACAAGAGATCATTGCTCCCTAAAACACAAAGACAATGTGTTGCAATTCTCCCTAAGAGACCACTAAGGAGCGTTTATCATATAACCAACACCCTAGTAGCCACTCTGGGGGAGCACTAGTCCCATAGATGCTTGAAAATAAGCGTAAAAAAGAAAAAATTCAACAAAGATTGGCTTAGTAACTATGACTACTTCTTGATGAAACAAAAAGAAGAGGGAAGGCTAAAAAACAATCAACCAAACAATATAAACTAGGAAAAGGTTCAGACGATCCAAGGAAAGACAAGTCAATTTCCTTCCCCAGTGGAGTCACCCATTTATGTTACAAAAATATTCCCCTGTGGACAACTGAATTTTCCCTTGGATTATTGACCCCTACACCAAGACAGAAAATTACAAATGGACACTAACATCCCTTTGAATTCAGTTTAACCAATTAGAAAGAGAGAAAGAGAAATAGTGGGATGCACCTTGTTTCAAAGTTTTTCCTCATTGCTTCCAATCCAAGTTTGATCTCCAAACTCCTTAACACAACTTGATACCTGCAATAGGAAGCAAAGAGAAACAAAGGACTCCTACACTACAAGATTATATCAAACAAATTCATCAAAAAATATCGAAGGAACAATAGACACGCACATGCAAGAATACACAAACTTGGAGGAAACAGGCCAAGTATATTAAAATGAGAACCCAAAGAGAATACTTACAGACCATGATTGATGCAGTTGCAGAAGCCTCCCTAATCTCTCCTTGTCTAGAACCTTGCATGAATCCCAAGATCATAAGTTTGATATCTCTGTCTGTATATGTTTCTCCTTGGAAAGCCTTCAATATATACGCTTTAGAGGCACAACAACCATGAGTATAATTTGGGATTAGTTGAGGATATGACTCCTTTAGGTTAGGATCTGGTCCTGGGATAGTGCCATA
>JASDQU010097865.1:2674-21492 GCA_032191745.1 Picea mariana | reverse complement strand
TTCTTCTAGGATAACTCAATCCACAAAGCGTCTTCTCGTGAGGGCTTTCACCATAAGGGGACCACTTTGGATTTCATTTGTTTGTGCACCTTATCAATCATGATAAGACAATAATGAGAGCATGGGTCCTCCAACCATTCTTCTAGGATAACTCAATCCGCAAAGCGTCTTCCCATGAGGGCTTTCACCATAAGGGGACCACTTTGGAGTTCATTCATTTGTGCACCTTATCAATCATGATAAGAAAATGATGAGTCATCTATACATTTTTCCAGCAATGCGTCATATGCCAATGAAACCACATCGATCCATCTTCATCATGTATCAATGACAACTCATTGATCCATCTTCATCTATGCATTCTCATCAAGGACTATACATATTATATTACACCAATCATCAATCAATGAATCCTTTGACATCAATCAATCACTTGACATCAATCAATCTAACCATTGGCATCAATGACAACATGATCCAACATGACTCATCTTTGGTTTGATTAATTGATGTCATTGATTGATGTCAAGTTCATTTATGGCCTTAAGCAGGTTCTGAAGAAGTCTCTTTATGGCCTTAAGCAGGTTCTAAGAGCATGGTATCACAATATGGACTCATACCTATCGTTACAAAACTTTGTACGATGTAAATCAAACCCGAATATCTACATGCTCAGGATGGTTGATTCACTTCTACTCTTATTTCCGTATGTTGATGATTTGATGATCACCGGTTTCTCGAATTCATTGATTGCTACAGTCAAGAGGATTCTACATGACAGGTTTTTGATGATGGACATGGGTCCGCTACACTTATTCCTTGGACTCGAGATCAGTCAAAATGCATCAGGCATCAATCTGTCTCGGGAAAAGTATGCACGATATCTCCTTGAGAGATTTCACATGACAGATTTCAAGTCTTCTCCGACTCCTTTCCTATCAGGAGTCAAACTTGAGGATGGCGGGGAGACTCCATTGGTTGACAACACACTGTACAAACAACTTGTGGGGAGCTTGTTGTATCTCACACACTCCAGACGAGACCTCTCCTATGCAGTTAGCACAATTTCTAGGTTCATGCAGGAGCCACATGAGTTACATTGGAAGGTTGTAAAGCGTATCCTTCGATACGTACAAGGCGCCATCACCTTTGGGATTCATTATGCAGTAGACTCTACATTAGATCTCATCGGGTTTACAGATTACAACTGGGTTGGAAATAGCATTGATTGCAAGTCCACATATGGTTACTCACTCGGTCTTGGTTTCGGGCCTATCTGTTGGTCGAGAAAGAAGAAAGCCACCGTTTCTTTATCTTTAGCCGAGGCAGATTACAAAGGGGTAGTTAACATAACGATTGAGGCTATGTGGCTACAACATTTTCTCACTGAGTTGGGCATTCAGTTTCGTCGACCGATCGTCATCTGGTGTGACAACTAGAGCACTCTGAAGTTCTGTAGAGATCCATTTCAGAGGCATGGAATGAAGCACATAGAGATCAACATGCACTACATCTGAGACTTAGTACATGAGGGGATCATAGACCTACAGTTTTTTCCTTCAGTAGAATAGACGACATTCAACTTCACCAAGACCTTCACTGAGAAAAAGTTCCATTCTCTGCAAAGTCATCTTGGAGTGAAGGACATAATTGCCTAGAAACTGTAGTTATTCTTTTTACATACATTATACCTTGAGGGGGCAGGGGGTTCCCATGAGGTTTTCCCTCTTTCCTGACTTTATTTTAGTGTATATTTTGTATTTGGGTACCTAACATGGCCTCGTTGTCAAGACCCATGCTTTATTTTCACCATAGTGATGTTCAGGGGGGGTGCTGGAGTTACTGCACACACACCTAGGATTTATTTTTCCTAAGGTTTTTCCTTTTTTATTAGTCATAATTAGTCATTATCCAATCTCCTATATTTTAGGGGAGAATATTTCACCTAGAGAATATTCTCTTTCAGTTAACACTTCAGTTTGACTAGTTGAGTTGAGTCTAGATGTTGCATTGGTTTTGTCACCATGCAAGATTAGGATCATCACAGTGATAATGTGCACTTTCCTTGGGATCATCACCAGACTAGCACATTAATATTGATTCATTGATCTACTCCTCACTACACTCTGTTCAGTCAGTTAACTAAAGACTAGTTGACTAGTTAACTTAGCTAGGTGGAAGTTCACTCCTGTAACTGCTTGACATACTAGACTAGGTGGCAGTTCACTCTCATAACTTCTGGTGTGTTTCCAAATCACTCTATATCTCCAGTATGGCACATCGGTTCTCCTCTAGTGCACATTCATAGAGTTATACAGAGTATATCATGTGTAAATTATTCATTATTCACAACAATTAATGAGAATTCTTCTATTCTTTCTCTCCTTCTTATTCTTTATAAATTTCTCTCTGGAAATGTGTGTAGTATTTTCTAGCTAGATATATTTTGTGTAGGTTCAACACATTTACATGAAAAAGATGATTGTATTTTCCCAAGACACAAGAAAAGACGAGTATGGAATCTTAATGTTAAGTGGAAAAGAAAGTTAAGCTTGATGTCTCTATTTGCAGTAGTTAACAGAGATATATCTCAACAAGATAATGAATTTTAAATATAATAACAAGATGCTAAAATTCAAGTAAATGATGCAAGAGATAAGCTAGCAATCACTAGTATAACTCCAGTATGAAAGAATAAGACTTTAGTACAAGGATAAGGATATTATAAACAAGTATTACAAATATATTTTATTAAAATTATGGCTGTAGCATACTATTTCTATAGCATAAAATTTCAACCCACAAAACAAATAAGTAAACCACCAAAAAGTGCGTTGAGACTAGTAGATTATAAGGGAAATTTATTAGCAACTTTTGACAGTTGAAAAAGTGTTTTATAATAAAAGTAGAGAGAGTTTTGTTGCATCCTTAGTTGTTGTAGCTTACAACTACTATAGAATAAACAAATACTTGTAGAAGTGAGACGCCCTAGTGGGCCAAGAAAGCCTTGAGCACAAGCAAAAGTTTCCAAATTAGACAATTATAATATCTCGTTTTTTCACATATCCCAATGGTTTTTTCACATATCCCAATGCAATGATTTTGTTTCTCCAATGCAAGAATATTTGTTCATTTAAATATTGGGGTGTGGAATATATAAAATTAAGGAGCTAGTTGAGCTACTCCCTTGGGGGTGTAATCCCTTTTACTCCTCAAGGAAAGCTAAGATAGCTAGGAGAAACCCTGGGAGGGTTTTTAGGTTATCACAAAAACCATAGGTTGGAAAAATCCCGACCCAATCCACAATATGGAGATAACAATGGAAGCATTTACCCATTTTCACCTCAGATAAACCCTCCCCTCACTTTAGTGAAGGAAGAATCCAACACAAGGGAGGAGTCTTGGGTGACCCTAGAGGGAAATGAGATGAAAAGTGAGATGATGAAAGTGATGCCCCTATGGTTCAATATACTAAGTGGAAGATAGCTTAGAAATGAGTCTTAGAAGTGGTTAATAGTTTCCAAGGGAATTGAGTACTGACAAAAGATGATTATACCTGCCCAAGACACAAGAAAAAACGAGATACAAGCTAAACAATCCAATGGACAAGCAAGTTAATCTTGTTGTCCCTATTTGCAACAATCAACATAAATATATATCAACAATTAAATGATTACTAAATATACTAAAATTCAGGTAACTAGAGTAACTAAATTATGAAAGAATAAGACTTTAGCAGTAAACTAAGGTTGTTATAAGCAAGTATTGTAAAGATATTTTATCATGCTTATGGTTGTAGCTAACTATTTCTACAACAAAAAATTGCAACCCACAAAACAAGCATGTAAACCACCCAAAAAAGAGTGTTGATACTAGTAGATTATAGGGGAAATTTATTAGCAACTTTTGACGGTTGAAAAGTGAGTTAATATCAAAGTAGAGAGAGGTTTTTTGCAGTACTAATGGATGTATATTTTATTAAGTTATAGCTCTAAGAATGCCAAGCAAAAATAGACGCTCTAGAGGCTTTAGCAACCTCAAAGAATCAAGAAAAGATTCCAACTTGCACAATATCAATATCTCTCTAAATCACATTTACCAATGCAAACAATTTATTTCTCTAATGCATACTCTAGATTAGTGCCTTTAAAATTTTTGTGAATGGAGTTTTGAAATCATGATTTAGATAAAAAAAATACCTAGGGGTGTAAACCTTCTTACTCCCTAGGGCATGCAAATCAAACTAAGGAAAATATAGGAGGGTGTACACCCTTGTACTCCTCCTAGCAACCTTGCAATAAATGACTTATAAACTAGCATATGAAATGAAACTTGATGGAGGGTATATGTACTTATACTCCTCCTAGGGTTTCAACCAACAATAATCATGAAAGAAAAAAGAACTAACAATTGCAGTTTTTCCTTACCAATTTCAAGAGAGATGTAATATCAAACCCTAGTTCACCAAGCAATGACCATTCATAAGAAAAATAAGAATTCTCCAAGAGGTGTGCACCACCTTAGCTCAACAATTCACCAAGATATATCACCAAAAATCATTTGTACAAGAGAGAGATACCAAACTGCACAAGTAGGGCACAAATTTCAGTCACTAGTCATCTCACAATGGGATACCTATCATGAAAATGAAATATAAATGATCTCTATTTATACAAATCCTATTAAAAGTGTTTGTCCACTTAATTTTAGGGTAAACCACAAAGTAAGGGGTCAACAACCCTTAGTTTTCCTTTTACATTATAAAATTAAAACTTGGGTTATCTAAGAAGGAATGCAAAAATTGAATTTGAACTTGTGTAGTCTAGCTTGACAATAAAACTTTGAATTTGTTAGCAAATAACATGCTTTATTCTCAAAGGGGTTGGATCCAATAGTCGAAAGCGAGGATTTTTTCACCGTTGGGAAAGGTTCAATTCCCGTGAGGGCCTAACTTGAAGCCATCGGGGCACCTTGAGGTAGTGGTCAAATGTGTTTTTTCACCCAAATATATTATATTAAAAATGATATCCTGACCCATGCACACATAAGTGGATCAATGCCCACCCCGATGTCCTTCAATTTTAAGGCCCAAAGGGGTTGGATCCAATGGTGAAAAGCGAGGGGTTTTTCACCGTTGGGAAAGTTTCAATTCTTGTGAGGACCCAACCTGGAGCCATGGGGGCACCTTGAGGTAGTGTTCGAACGTGTGGTTGCACCCAGAGATATTATATTAAATAATATTATGACTTGTGCACACATAAGTGGATCAAAACCCACCCCCATGTCCTCCAAATTTTAAATCCCAAAGTGGTTGGACCCAATGGTGAAAAGAGAGGATCTTTTCACCATTGGGCAAGGTTCAATTCCTGTGAGCGCATAACTTAGAGCCATGGGGGCACCTTGAGGTAGTGGTAGAACCTGTGGTTGCACCCAGAAATATTATATTAAATAATATCCTGACCTGTGCACACATAAGTGGATCAAAGCCCACCCCCATGTCCTCCAATTTTTTTTCCCAAAGGGGTTGGATCCAATGGTGGAAAGTAAGGATTTTTTCACCGTTGGGAAAGGTTCAATTCCCATGAGGGCCTAACCTGAAGCCATGGGGGCACCTTGAGGTAGTGGTCGAACGTGTGGTTGCAACCAAATATATTATATTAAAAATGATATCGTGACCCGTGCACACATAAGTGTATCAAATCCCACCCCCATGTACTTCAACTTTCAGAAGTTCTCAAGGTGTAGGACAGTTGGTGATGGAGTGTGTTATTAAGGCACTCTGTGATGTTAAGTCATCGGTTCGAAACCTGCGGGGACAAAAAATCCAGCCATGTTAAGGGTTGGTGTGGCTCAGGCCGGGTACGATCCCCGGGTGATTTTGATGGATTAGATGCCCCTAAGTCGTGATTTCTCAGCCACAGGCTAGTCCCACAGGTCACGGACAAACTAGCAAACAAAAATAAAAATAACATGCTTTATAAAAGTAATTTAAGTATTATAAAAAATAATTATTTCATTTGGCCTATATACAATATTGGATAGAGGGAGAATATTTGTAGTCAAAACTTAACTAATTGGCAGTGAACAATGAATCAAATGTTATAGTTCTGGCCTTCAACAAGGACTAATAAAGAAAAAAAGATCAATAATGAAATGATTTAATTCGTATTAAATAATTTCATAAGAAATTTAAATTAATAGTTAATCTCTAACATGTTGTGAATCATGAAATATTTAAATTACTCCCAACAACATAATTTCACTAAATGCTTTAAAAATCTAACAATAATTAATTAAGTAATGTAGAAGTATTATATGCTCATCACAAAGACATATTATATGATCATCACAAAGACATTATATGTCAATCACTAAAAAATCCTTCTTAATTACCCATCATAAGTCCTCTTAAATTAAGGATTGCTCATGAATAATGTCAACAATAAACTAGGATTAATAATGAAATGATTAATTATATACGAAACAATTTCTTGTAAATAATGGAAGGAGAATAATTAATGGAGCGATTAATTATATATTAAATCGTTTAATGAGAAATTTAAGTGAAATTTAAATTGGTACATGCTCTCATCCATTAATGTGTGATTGGATAGTGGAGTCACAATCAATGACATAAATATGACACACAATTGCACTTCTGTTGCGATTGGTCATACCACATGGTTTTTTCCTCATTGCACATCATTATGTGTGGTTGTACCACAAACCTGCACACACGATTATGTGTGGTCATACCACATGTTTGTTTCCTCATTGCTCATGACCATTGTGTATGTAATATATTCATTTCACTTACACCCTAACATTATTATAACACAAACCTAATATATTCATTTCACAAGCACCCTAACATAAATATGACACTAACCTGTACTTCGATTGTGGGTGGTCATACCACATGGTTGTTTCCTCATTTCTCATGAACTTCGTGTACTTAATATATTGATTTCATCGACACCCTAAATGTTTGTTTATGCTTATATTTTTCTATGCCATTCATCCCCAACCCGAACTAGCCAAAGTGACCCTTCTTGTATGTCAGTAGAGCTTTCTTGATGATAAATGCCCATGGTACTACATCTAAGATCTGAAATTGGCATTCACCATTCACTCCATAAAATTTCTGTGCAATTTATGATTTTCAAAGTATTCAGTATCCCTTCTTAAAATTCTTCCTGCAAAATCTACCATGAAGTGACAGATTTAATGGTCCACCTACAAAATTTGGAAGGAAATAAACATCAACCCACATCGAACATTAACATTGCACTACGAATTTTTTCACGATGAATAACTTTTTCATTTATGATGAATACAGTAAAATGGACGGGGGCATCGTTAAGATGTGCAATATAAAAATGCAAATACAAACCATATGGATGGCGACAAAGTCAACCAGTCTAATATAACAATACAAATACCGATAGTTTAATGATACGAGATCAAATTGTAGTCGACAATAATAATAAGAAAGGTGATCTACAGGTTTCCTGACATGGTATGATTGAATTGTAGCTGGAAACAATAACAAGTAAGGTGATACTTATATGATATTATATTGCATTGTAGCTAATAAAACTAGACAAGAAAAGTGATATGGAGGATAAGAGTTGACTATTACCAGAACTGTGGCACAAGCCCTTCTCCAATGGCCACAAAATATTATGAAGAAAATCCAAAACACAATAAGTAGATGATATTTATGTAATGGTCCAAACATTTTTGTACTGAAGACAATGCTACCTCTTGTTTTTTCCAATGCTATGACCGCTCTCATATGCCCATATTCTCATACTTTACAAGACATGGATAATGTCCTAATGATCGACATTGTTTCTACAACCACACCAATGAAGTTTCCAAGGAGTGTGTCATATGAGTACTATATATATATATATATATATATATATATATATATATATATATATATATATAAAGGTTCAGTTGACACAAGGGATCAAAGTTATCTACAATACAAGTTTAGCTAGATTTTGGTTAGTTTGGAAATTCTTAGGTAGGTCATTATGTTTGTTTAAATGCAGGTATGACTTTGGTTTCTGTCCTAATGGACCTAATAGTGGTTATAGGCATACAAATCTTCTGTTTCACTGCCTCCTGTGGATGAGGTTTTAGAGATCATTAAATGGTACAAAATATTCCAGTAATAAATCCAGATACAACCAAATTATTAGGAAGCCTAACTCCTTGACTTCAAGCTTACCACAAGGAACTTCAAGGTTTCCTACATTTGCATTCTCTAACTTACAGTGTTAGTTTGGTTGATCCAATATGAACTCTTATTAGTGCACATGTTTCATGTTCATATGTAATATTATCGATTTATATTTCCACTCATTTTTTATACAAATGTAGGTATTTCGTTGTCAAGAGCAACAATATTGAAAATTTGCAACTCTATTGAATAAGGAATATGGGAAACTCAACCAAGAAATGAGAGCATTTTTAATTAATATTTTCATCTATTTGATAACATTATTCTTATATTCTATATGAACCAAGCCCATCATTTTCATGTAAGTACCTCATGAGTAATCTGGAGGTTTCTTTGCTAAATATCGAACACATTTAACAATTCTGCTATTGAAACTAACTTCATATTCATTCCAATGCCTAAATTCATTTGTATGGATGTGAAATAATGGATTCTAAAATAGGGGGTCTTGATATTCAAGCCAGATTGAATGATGGGCATAGTCCTTACATAAATTTTGGCAAAACATTCTGTGTAAAATGGATAAAGGCTAGCATTATACAATTTATTGTATTATTGTTTTTGAGATGTTCTACTATGTGCACATTTTATTGTCAACTTTTCCAATCCATCATTTGATACACATCCATATGTTGAAGAAGTTGTTAGAATATAACTCAAACATGTAATAGGAAGCACATGACCTGTGACTTGTTAAGAAGGTAACTAAAAAAGATGACTTAGGTGAGTAAGTTACAGGATTCCACTCCAAGTCAAAGGAGTATTTGAGCACTTGGATCAAGAAGATAAGGATAGTGGATAATATGAATGAGAGCCCTTGATCTCTGAGTAAAATCAATGGTTGAGATTTGCTCAACATTGTATAAATACATGTGTTCTATAATGTAATAAGCAATTAAGTAAGTGAAGTTATTGTGCATGCTCTCCCCTATAATTTTGATCATGGTATCAAAGTTGAATTGGGTGTGACTCCATCACAGATATCCCATAAAGATGAGAGTCTAAGGATGTAGTCCTGCGCTTTCTTAGGATTGGGAGTAGGTGTTGAGGTCATTTCACGCTTCCCAAAATTCCCTCCCCTTTTCTATTTTTCCCAAGTTCTTTTCTCCCTTTCTTTTCCCTCTTCTATACTTACCCATTTTTCCCTTTTCTTCTTCCCCTCTATTATCCCTTTTTGGTTCTATACTTAGTCACATTTTCATGGTTTGGCAGACCTATAGATCCTCATATCCATCTATATCCTCACATCACGATTCTGACCGACCGTCATGCATTTACATACTTAGCCAATTTTATGACTGTGGGTTCCCAGGTTGGTGGTATTGAACTCTCATGCCCCATGTTCCATGATATACATCTTGCACCCAAAACTTCTGTGATCTACAATTTGACCCCAGACTCCTCGAACTCGCAATATTCACTCTACCTACTATGAGTCCATCTAAACACCCTGCCTTTCCATACTTAGTCGATTTTTCATCTCCTATTGTCATAGATTCACAGGTTCCCAGACTCCCAAGTTCACAAAAGTTTCAAAGAATTTTCCGCTCCTGTCCATCCGCGCCACCTTCATGCCCTTCCCAATGCACATTAATTTTGATTTTATTAGTAACAACTCACCATACAGGTTCGAAAATATTGGCATTAGTAAGAGAAAATCTCGAGGACATCTCCCATTAAAATGCATTAAACTGAGATTTACGGGAGATTATATTATCATCCCCCAACGTTCATTTTAAATATTATCAGGAGAAAAGGAGCGTTCTCATCACCTTATGGCTACAACTCGACAACATTTCTATGGAGATATGTTGAATATTTTCGGGTGCGAGGACCAGAGTTTTCAGTGGTCCATAGCTATCTGGACGTCTGGAATTGCACGAGCAGGCTGTGTCCCAGAAGTTTTTGAATGTAAGGAATGATCACCTGGTGCACCGAGAGATATATTACGAACCAATGGATTATCCAGTTGTGGGACCATTCCCAGTCTCACTATCACCTCAAGTATTTTTAAAGATGTTGAGAATTCCCAAGCCAATGCTTCCTTTCAAGGGCAAGGATTGTAGGGAGTTCTTAAAGAAGCACGATAATGGATTGGATCTTTACCAGAATTCTTAGAGGACCCAACAATCATCCCCGAGGACATCATCAGATTATAGGTTAGTGCATTCAAAAACCCTTTCTGGGAAATTGCATGGCTTTTCATGAGGATAAGAAGACAAGAAACTACAACCAACATCTCTCGGATGATTCTGTATATTTAATATTTTACAGTGAAAGAAAAATCTATCTTCGATTGGGGTAAGTTTATTTCCATTGAAATATCTTCCCAATTATCACAATAAAAAAGGGAGAAGAAATTATTTATGTCATCTTATTTAATTTTCGCGATAGCGCATTGCTGTCCATTCCCTAGATTATCTCTGTGTAAGAAGGTAAACTATGAATTTGACCTAGTAACCTTCTGGTATCAGACATTATGGAGACACAAGGCCTCTGAACATTTTTATGAACTCTTTAATGATTTTTTCTTAGTTTTTAAAGGGTTGATATTTGTAAAGGATTTTCCTCGAATGTCTGACTAGGCGAGCAAGTTCCTGGATAGGAAGTGGACACTGGAACAAATGGAGAACTATATTTTTATAAGGATTTTTGGATCCAAAGAAAATCCTTTCTTCCTTCCATGTCACATATCTGATAGAATGTTTGTTGTTGAGATAGCAAGGAACTACACCTACTAGTTTCATTTTTTCCACGAAAAGAGAAAAAATAAATTCATACCTCTGCCTTGGAAAGTCAGGGATTTCATATTTAGGAATATGAACAAGATTGATGAATTCAAGGGCCACTTCCACAGCCTCAATTTGAAATATGCTTAAAAATTAAAAGGGTTCGACCCTAATGGTATTTTTGTAGAACACCTATTGGATGTCGATTTCAACAATTATTTCATTAACGTTATCCTAAATGAAGATGGAGATAACTCCTTAGGCACTCCTTCTCATGACATTGGTGACTTGGAGACAATACTCAACACTAATGAGTCATACAAGCAAAGAGGAAAATGTTCAGATGAGAAAAGTGCCTAATCCCTGACTATCACACCCAAGAGTACAACATCTCATAGTAGTGCTCCAACGATCTACCCAAGTATGAAAGTCACACATAGTTCTTTAGGCGGAGGAGGAGATAAGAACCCTCCCTCCGAAAAAATTCAAAGTTCTCAGAAACTTCCTATGAGGAAGAAACGAAAAAACAAATTGCAAGAAGACGAGGGACCAAAGGGAGAAAGTGATATCCACGACCTCCCCCTCGAAGATATGGAACTAGAAATTGACATTCCGAAATTGTTCCCCAATGACGAACAACTAGAGAAAAATTCTCCCCAGAAATCTCAGATGGAAATAATTGGGATCGAGACCTTCGATGAAGAAGATTCTTTTGCATTTCAGAGCGTTATTTTTTACAGCGAATCCAAAAATTTGATTATTGAAAACAGAGATGTAAAGAATAAGAAGGGAAAATCTCATTGAGGGATTAACCTACGAAACATGTGGCCTTCCCAGATCTCCCGGATACACCGAGCAACTAGATATGCTCTAGAAAAATCTATTGACGGCCTTGAAGTGAAGAATGTTAGGTTAAAAGAGAGAATTAAAGAATTGGAGGGAGCTCTAATTCCCCTTCCAATGTTGGCTAGTCCTTTAGAAATGATCAGGCCTACCACACCTGCGGAAAATTTAAAAGGATCAGTAAGCCTTCTCACATCAACCCAACTCTATGTGGAAAATAATATAAAGAAAAGAATGGAATTAATAATAGAGGCTTGGGAGATGTCAAAGGGTATGGTCTCTTTTGGAACAAGAGCACATGCTTTTCATGAATATCTGCAAGCATATTTGAAAAATGAGTAGGGTTTCTACCTTGATGCAGTTGTACCATTTGATGTTAAAGTTACTAGTATGACGTAATTGAGAAGAAGAGAGGAGGATCTCCCTTACCCGAATCGAATAAAGAAACTAAACGCATGCTGGAAAGAAAAGGTAAAAAACTTAAATGGTATTGTTCAAGCATGTAGCCAAGCCATTACTAGAAGACAAGAACTATTCAAGAATCTAACTGAGATAGATCTAGCTAGAAGAACCAATGAAGTCCAAGACCACAAATTGATACTCAACTCATTTTTTTTAACCAAGCAAGCATTTGATGAACAATTTGAGATCTGTAAAGGGATATCATTTGAAAAATTATATGGAATCCTTGAATATGGTGAATATGATGTGGAAAACTGGCTAGTTGATTATTCGATTAAAAACCAAGATATTGAAGAAGCATTGCACAACATCTCTATTGATCTAAGGTACTTGGAAGGTGAACTCTTCAATATAAAAATCTGACATGAAATCAACATGGCGCTCATCAAGAGATACATTGAGGAGTGGCTCAAAAAGGTTGTCGACAAGCTTACCAATGAAGGGAAAAGGACAGCTGAGACAGTTACCATAATTGTCGAGGAAAGCCATAAAATGACATTAGTGATAAAATGACAACGAGGAGATACTATCATAGTAAGTTCATACTGATCACATTCTTCTGTCTTTGTCAATCTCTTCATCCAGTTACTCCATCTCTTTAAATATAAAGGTTTAACCGAAGACGAACAATTTTCTCTTTCTTTATTCCAGGTCTTGTCTTCCACTTCCCACTTTCTTCTTTCTATAAGATTCATTCTTATACATATTTTATTTATGGTTAGTGGGAGCCCCAATCCTAGTCATTATGAAAAACACTTTTAAATTTCAAAGAATATGCATTGAACTATATTTTTTTAAGAAATTAGAAGAGAGCTATTTTGGGAATAATCTTGATTGTATTTTGTAACCCAATTTATCTGAATATAAAATATTTGAGGTTGTTCTATCATTATTGTTTTGAGTTGCCCATGTATCACTCTGTAAAAGTTCTCTTGTGCATGTGGATCATTTTATTTTAATTTTTATGTGATCAGATATCATTAGCCTCACTATGATGGATCTAAGGAACTTATATTTATTTACTTTACATATATGAATCTGTGCATCTCTTGGTCCATTCACAAGAATTCTTTTTTTACAAGAAAATTAAAATAAAACATTTTCCATATTTTGTTATATCTATTTTAGTTTCATTTGATGGACTTATTTAAAGGTCCCACATTTTATAAATATCGGACAGAGGAGTACCACCTCTATAAAAACGCAGGAGGATTTTCATCCTCGTGAGGTTGTTGTTTCAATCCTGAAGGATTCAAGCATCAACATTTTTGGCGACCATACTGGGCATATGAACTAAAAGTTTGAAACCTGGTCCAGCCTTTTTCTTAAATATATGACTTTACCCCAAGGCAATCATCCCAACTTGGAAATTGGATTAAGCAATCAACGAAACATCTTGCACCAGTTGTATAATTTGGTAATATCAACAACCCAAACTTGAGAAGATTTGGAAGGGTCCTGGCATATTTTAGAAGTATGTCATCAGAACATCTCAGATGGACACTCTGGAGGAGGAAATGACTAAGGCCACTAAGACAGAAGAAATTATTATTGAAAAGGGTATTGACCTTGATATTATACTAGGGAGAGTACAAAGGAATATGGGAGGATTGAGTATTGATAATCAAGGAGCGTCTAACTTGAGAAAGAACGAAGAATTCAAACCTATACCGGATCAGAATCAAATGGTGGGAGGAGGATTTTTTAAAGGAACTGTACCTGACGTAAAATTTGATCATGTGACAGCGTTGGGAACAAAGCAAAGAATTGAAATTGCACAGATGAATAGAACTATCAGACATATGCAGAATGAAATAATCAGACTAAGAAAGGGAGATAATTACATGTCGAACCCAAGAATGTCGATTCTCAAAAAAAGGAGGAACCCTACCCACGAAAACAGAATCAGGTTTGAGAATATTGATGAGTCGTAGAGGCCAAGGGTTCCTAGACAACTACTCCAAATGTGGTTTTTTTGGATGATGTCTATGGTGAGCAATTGATCGAGCAAGAAGGTTATTACTTACCTGATGAGAGCTCTGAGACAATGTAGATGGACGGATGCGAGACGTCCATGTATATATGTGGAGAGGACGAAAACGATCCTAACTCACAAGAAAACGTTTCCTAGACAAGAGGGTTTGTAAATAGACCAAAGACTAAAGGATATTCTGACAAAGAAAAACACAAAGAAAAAGAAAGTGAAAAAATGAAAGAAAAAGTGTCGAATGAAAAGGTGATAGATGGAGCTAAAAGGCAACACATGGTGTCAAGCTCCACTCAAATGACATATAATGTCGTGGAGGAATTAAGTAAGTTGAGGATAAATCTGACTTTTATGGAAGTGGAGAAAATTCTTCAACAGAGGAAGAACATATTGAAGTTGTTGGATGACCCATCAGAAAGAATTGAAGTGGTCATTACCATTCCAAGACAAAACCAGAACTTGCCCAATGTTAAGATGAGAGGTAAAATTCCTCCCTTCTATATTTCAATTGAAAACCATGATGTTTCATTGCATAAATTTTTAGTTGATACTGGTGTGACAAATAATATAATGCCACTAGCAGTCATGGAAGCATTGGGCATGAGTTGCTCAAAATATTATGAAACTGGTGAGAGCATATATGCAATCGATTCTAGAAAAGTGTCATCATACAAAGGTATCAAATATTTTTATGCTTGGATCTCAACAGCCCCCATATCATCACAGTTTTTAATATTAGTGTGGTAGAACTTCCCCCAACATATGGGGTTGTGCTAGGAAGAGATTGGACCTCCATGATCAGTGGGTATATAATGAAGGATGACAGTTGTATGATGCTATCGAGCAAGGAGGAAGAAATGATTAAAGTTCCTCGTGAACCCAAAAAGCCTTTCTCCTTCAAACAGAAAGATAATTAATTAATGGAAGACTATATGGATGTCAGTATAGGAAACTATGCTATCTTGGACGAGGAACATAACGAAGGCCTAAAATGAGTTCAATATTCAGAAAACTTAGGAAGTTTTTTTGAAGGCTACTGGAGAATGTCATTTGATAGAACTTGTTCTAAATCTGGGAACGAAGTTGGGATTGTTCTCATAAGTCTGAATAAGATGGTTCATCCCCATGCTATAAGACTGGAGTTTCCATGCACAAATAATGAGACATAATACAAATCTTTGATCTAGGGAATGATCCTCGCAAAAGGAATGAAAATAGAACATCTCATTGTGACTAGATATTCAGAATTGGTCATCAATCAAGTTACCCAAAAGTACAAAATAAAAAAGGAGAGACTGAAGCTCTATTTCAAAAGAGTTAATGAGTTGATGGAATCTTTCCACTCTTTCAACATCACTTTCATTCCAAGGGACAAGAATCACATGGCCTATTCACTAGCCTTGGCACCCTCGTTATCAAACCCAAATGACGTCCTAAGCAAAACCTATTTCCAGGTAGAAAGATATTACCGTCTTTCCGTGCCTAATAATATTGAGTACCTACAAGTTTTTGAAAATCATGAACAATTGGAAGACTTTCTATTGAACGATGATGAAGAAGAAGAAAATAGCTCGTTTGGCATCCCAAAAGCCTATTTACAAGAGGAATATTTGTTTACAAAATATGATCATGCCAAGAATCTCCATGTAGAGGTTTTAGTTCGAAAGGTGCAAGAGACAAGAAAAGTCAACATTGGAACGGACGAATTCCCAAAATATATAAACTTGGGAATTGATTGTACCCTCGAAGAGATTGATCAACATGTTACCTTATTTAAAGAGTATATTGATGTTTTTTCTTGGACCTATGATGATTTGAAGTCCTATGATAAAAAAATATTCCATCACATCATTTCTCTAAGAGAAGAAGCTAAACCAGTGAAACAAAAAATAAGAATGATGAATCCTAAGTTGAAGCCTCTAGTAAAAATCGATTTGGAGAAGTTGAAGAAGGTGGGGATAATTTATCCCATCATGCACTCGGAATGGATTTCAAATCCAGTGATTGTCAAGAAAAATACCAGAGAAATTTGAATGTGTGTTGACTTCAGAGATCTTAACAAGGATAGCATAAAAGATAATTTTCCATTACCCAATATGGAGTTCCTATTACAACAAGTTATTGTATCGGAATGCATGCCTATGTTGGATGGTTTCTTTGGATACAATCAGGTTTTAGCAGTTGAGGAAGATAGAGCAAAGACGACATTTATCACACCATGGGAAACATATGCATATGCTAGAATGTCTTTTGGTTTGAAGAATGTTAGAGCCACTTTCCAAAGGGCCATGGATCATGTGTTCAATAGAATGATAGGAAAATTTATGGAGGACTATCAATATGAATTGATGGTGCATTCAAACAAAAGGGAGGATCACATCCATCACTTAAGAAAGGTCTTTGAACAATGTAGATTATACTGTGTCTCTATGAACCCAAATAAATTCTTGTTCATTGTGACTCAAGGCAAGTTGTTGGGCCACATTGTGTGCAAGGAAGGGATTTACATAGATCCAGAAAGAGTTAAAGAAATCAATGAGCTCAATCCCCCTACGTCTAAAAAGGAAGTCCAGTCATTCTTCAGGAAAATCAATTTTGTCCAAAGGTTTTTCACTGATTATGCAAGCATCGTGAAGCCTATCAATCTATTGCTGAAAAAAGAGAAGAGATTTGAATGGACAATAGACACTCAGGAATCATTCAAAAATATCAAAGGGGAAATCACCATCTCTCCCGTCCTCATTAGCCCAGATTTTTAGAAAGGTTTTATTATCTATTCATTCACTACTAAGGCGGTCATCGCATCCATCCTCTCTCAAAAAAATAGCAATGGATAAGAAATCCCGATAAGTTTTATGAGCAAGACCCTACACAACTATGAGTTAAGATATTCAGACCTCGAGAAGCAGGCTTTGGATCTTGTAAAATTTGTTGCACATTTTCGGACATATATCATAAACTCCCATGTCATAGCTTATGTGCCTTCTTCACCAGTCAGGATCCTCCTAAATCAACAATTGAGAGAAGGGAAGTGGGATAAATGGCTAGCAAAAACTCATGAATATGATATCAAGATCAAACCCTTAAAGGAAATCAAAGGACATGGTCTATGGAGGCTCATTGCAAATGGGGACTCGGTCAATGGGATGATTGAAATATAAGTCGGGGAACCATTAATTGATTCAGAATGGTATAGAGATATCATATTCTACTTAAGGTCCTAGAAATTCCCTGTTACAATGAATCCCAAGGAGTGAAGGACACTCAAGATGAAGGAAAACCAATACGTGATGATTGTTGACATACTTTTTAGAATAAATTGTGATGGTATAATGTTGAGGTGCGTAGATGAAAATCAAGCCCAAGGGTTGATCAAATAATTCCACAAGGGAATATGTGGTGGAAACTTTGCACCTACCACAATCACTCACAGAATATTCAAAGTGGTATTTTACTATCCGTCAATATTCAGGGACTCATATGTTGGAATAAGGAGATGTCTGTCATGTCAATAGTTTTCAGGGAGAATGAAGAAAGATGTGATTCCCTTGCAGATGATTGTGGTAGAACAACCATTTTCTCAGTGGGGACTTTATGTTCTTAGGTCAATTAATCCGAAATATAGCAAGGGCCATATGTATATTATGACATCTACTGATTATTTCACGAAATGGCCATAAGCGGTGGCATTGAAGAATTGATTAAATTCCTCACGGACAACATTCTGTCAAGATTTGGTGTCCCTGACAAATTCATCATAGATAACATCTCGATCTTCATTAGATCAAAGTTCACAGAGTTTTGTGGAAAATATGGGATCATCATGGGTCAATCATCGAACTATTATCCACAAGGAAATGGCCTTGTTGAGTCCACGGAAAAAACAACGGTGCAAATACTTAAGAAAATTGTTGACAACAATCAGAGGAATTGGCATATGAAGTTGATAGAGGCATTATGGGCAAGATGAACGACCCCAAAGGATAGCATCGGGATAATTAATCTTCGTAATCAACTGAAAAATAATCCCAACATTGAATAATCCGAAATATAGCAAGGGCCATATGTATAATCTGAAAAATGTTGATTATGCTCTATCTTAACGCATTAATCTTCGTTGTTAACATTGAGGATACGAAAAACACTTCACCTATCCAGAAAAGGATCAATCAATTGTTAAAATTAGAAGAGGAACAAAGCATAACCCTGAATCAAACTTCTCAGAGGCAGTCGAGCGTCAAAATATATTTTTACCAAAGCACCAATATGAAGAACTTTCAGAAAGGAGAATTGGTAATTTCTTTAGAACAAAGCCATACATGCATACTAAGTTCTAAGCTATGTGGATCGGACCCTATGTCATCAAAAATATATTAGGATTTAACTCATATATGCTCCAGGACATGAACGGAAAAAGGTTAATGTTGCCTATCAATGGGAAACATTTGAAAGGTTTTTTCTCCTATCACTTCTTTCATTTGCATTGTACATAATTTTATTTTCTTTTGTATATTCTTAAATATGACTCCATAGCCCAATGGGA
>JASDQU010097863.1:8649-21611 GCA_032191745.1 Picea mariana | reverse complement strand
GATGTGTCTATTGGCACAATAGGGCCGACCTCAATAACTTAGAATATAATTAATAATTACAATATTAATTATCTTTTACAATAATTATCTTTCACTTTATGGTGGGGATGACCTGTACCCTTTACATCACAATTAGGGTTATAGGTAAATCTAACTCTTAGACAATATAGCAAGGGATCTCACACACCGACTAGTGCTCAGCCACTAGGGGCACGCCCACTTGTGCTCAACCACAGGGACGTCCAAGTCAACAGATCTCTATCTCCCTGAGTCTCACAGGAGAATCATCTGGACACACACTCACTAGTGCTCAGCCACTAGGATCACATCCACTTATGCTCAGCCACAGGGACGTCCTACTCAACAGATCTCTATCTCACTGAGTCTCACAGGAGAATCATCTGGAGTACCACATCGTCTCAACTTTCTGCACAGAGGAGAACAGTAAACCCATCACATGGGCTCCTTCACCCCTCACAGGGGTACACATCATTTCATCTCAAACGACACACCCATCTCATGGGCATCTTCCCTTCTCAAGGGCACACAACATTCCATCTCCATCTTAGAGAGAATGACACACCCAAATCATGGGCATCTTCCCTACACAGGGGCACACAACTTTCCATCTCTGTCTCAGAGAGAACGACACACCCAACTCATGGCCATCTTCCCTACATAGGGGCACACAACGTTCCATCTCCATCTCAGAGAGGAACGACACACCCATTTCATGGGCACACCCAACTCATGGGCTCTCTCACAGGCCGACTCACTCAGTTTGTGTCCTAGAGGATGTCTCACGTAGTTGTAATCATCAACACTCCCTCTTAGCTAGGTAGGCATTCTCCACCAGGCCAAGTCTCTCATGTAACTACTCCAACTTCGTCTTGGATGTAATCATCAACACTCACTCTCAACTAGGGAGGTATTCTCCACCAGGCCAAGTCTCTAACGGAAGTACTTGAACTTTGTCTTGGCAAGCGGTTTGGTGAAGATATCTGCAATCTGCTCATGTGGAGGAAGGTACTGCACGTGTACTGCTTTCCTCTGCACCATATCTCTAATATAATGATATTTTATCTCAATGTGTTTCAATCTATTGTGAAACATAGAGTTCTCAGAGAGCTTCACACAGCTCTAGTTACCACAATGAATAATGGTAGGATCCATCTCATGATCAAATAGATCTGTCAGGAGCTAGCGAACCCACACTCAATGCTATATACTTTGCTTCTGCGGTACTCAAGGCCACAGATCTTTTTTTCTTGCTGCACCAGGAAACCATGGCAGACCCCAAGGTAAAACAACAGCCGGATGTGCTCTTCTGGTCCACTGTGCTCCTTGCCCAATCTGCATTGGTATATCCCTGCAAGCTCAAGTATACAATGGAGGCATACCTCAAGCCATATCCAACTGTGCCTCGTAGATATCTCAATACATGCTTTGTTGTTATCCATTGAGTCTGTCCCGGCTGACTCATGAACTGGCTAAATACTTTCACTGCATAGCATATATCAGGTCTGCTGTTAACCGGATACATCAGTGATCCAATCAACTGTGGATCAATCTCGCTTGAATCAGTCATACCGAACTTCTTCAATATCTCCACTGTATATTTTCCTTGACTCAGGAAAATCTCATCAGTTCTCTGCCATACTTCTAGTTCCAAGAAGTAGTGCATCATACCCGGATCCTTCATCTTGAAATCATAAGTCAATGCTCGCTTGCATTCAACAATAAGCCTTTCTGAACCGGTAAGGAATAAATCATCCACATACAGGACCAAGATCAGGCACTTGTCACCAACAATATGATAATATAGGTTTGGATCAACAACACTTTTGCTAAAACCCAAACTCATCAAGAATCCATCCATCTTCTCGTACCAAGCACGAGGTGCCTGCTTTAGTCCATACAGGGATTTCTTCAACTTGTACATATGATATTTCTCATTGTATATCATGAATCCTTCTGGTTGCTCAATGTTAACTTCTTCCTCAATTGCATCATTGAGAAAGACTATCTTTACATCCATCCGATGTAGTTTCCAACTCATGGATGATAGTACGGATGGAAGTGTATCGGGCTACTGGATCAAATGTCTCATCATAGTCAACTCCCTCTGCTTTTGAGAATCCTCTGGCTACAAATCTTTCTTTGTATTTCTCGACATTTCCATCATCTGCATGCTTGATCTTATAGATCCACTTGGAAGTCACTACATACTTGTCTTCTGGTCTCAGAACAATATCGCATACATCATTCTTCAAAATGGACTGATACTCTTCTGTCATGGCATCTTGCCATACCTGTTGACCTGCTGTTTCTCAATGACAAGAAGGCTTTGTATCAATAATGTGGCTCATGGTTGAAGAATAGCTCGAAAACTCTCTCTGCATCGTTGAAGGAGCTGCATGTCTATCTGCCTCTTGCAGAGTTTGTCAAGCCCAAGCAGGCCTTTTATCGCCTACTGCAATGTCTCTGGGAATATCAACTGGAGCAACTGGATCAACTGGAGCAACTGGATCAACTGGATCAATGGTTGTCTCCCTCTGAACTGTTGAAGGGGAAGAAGGTACTGTCTCTTCCTTCCTTTTAAATATTTTGACTCCCTCTAAAGTCTGAAGGATAAACATCTTCCTTTGTTGTTAACCTGCCTGGAACAAGAAAACAAACAAGAAGAAAACAAGACAAGAATATCTCCTAGAGGAGAATAATGAGTACATCTCTAGAATCAAAACAATTTAAGGATTGTTGTCACAGCTACAACACCTACTTGTAATGTAGCAACCTTAGAAATGTAGGTTGGAGGCATGATAATTAAAACAATCAAACCTGGAGTCTTCACTTCCAGTGTGTTGTTCCTCTGAGTGCATTGAGATCCCTCTGCATCCATGATTGCAGCAAGGGTTCCTTCCTCCTGCAAGTACCCTCACGACAATGATGCAAATAATATATACAAGTGCATACTTGAGAGTGTACACCAATGGAGATTTTGCTTGCTTGTCAATGTCATGATGAGCAATGATATTCCTTGCTTGTTTACCATAGACTAGAAGACAAATTATGTTGTTGTAGCTTCCTGTGGCCACCTGACACTAAAACCTAACCTCAAGGAGAACTTGTTCAAGAACAGTTCTGAAGATTGCTTAGTGTGCTCCTCAAAAATTTTCTTTAAAAACAAAGCACTCAATCTACAGTTTTAGGGCTTCTTCTGGTTGCAGTAGCCCTGGAGGGGCTTCTCTTTGCTGTGGTTGCTTTACCATACCTGTGGCTATGGTTGGGCTTGTTCACCAAGACTACAACCACTCGTAAAGCCTCACCACAGGGGACGACCCTCTCTTTATGCTAGCGACAGGGTTATGACAACCCTCCTTTCCTTGTACCATCCCTCACACAACCTCAACACAACCCTTATCATAGGTCTAGTACAACCTACTACAAGCTTCCATAGACGATCCTCAAGTCTACTCCAAACACTGTTGTACAAGGTAGTTGTAACAACCCTCTTCTCTGCCTGCTACACACCTATAATAGCCCTCAAAACTGCCCCCAAAAGTCTGTTGTTGTACTGGATGTTACAACCATAATGGCAACCCTCAATATTGTTGCTCGGGTGGTTGTAAGTTTGTAACAACCCCCAACACTGCCCATAAATGCCTAGAATTTTCCTAGCAGATTTCGACCTCCCTAGGACTGCCTCACAGACCTCCAAAACACCTAGCCACAACCGTCTACTACTAGGGATAGCCTCTTAGATTCAACAATTTCCTCTTCTAGGCCTCCAATAGCCTTATCTCCCTAGGTCAAACCTCCTGTATGTTGCGGATGGCCTCTCCTAGGCTGGTCGATCCTCTAGCTGGCTGTGGCAGCCCTCTAAGCACCAGTAGAAACCCTCCTCCACACAGGTCAAGTCTCCTCTAGCCCTGCGGCTACTCTCCTCTTCACAGTACCTGCCCAAAACAAAAAAAAAGAAACGGAATAGAGGCCTCACCCGACCCCTCTCCATGGATGGACTGAGATCACCAAATAGTTGGAATGAAATCACCAAAACTCCACAGAAAATTAAGGAGAGGTCCGGACTTCTTTTCTTCATAACAATGGCAAGGGTTTAGCAGCCCTTTATCTCCCACGACTGCCTTTTTCTAATGTGCAAAAGTCTTCTTCAAGTACTGCTCTGATCATGTTGAATTTCTCTCTAGTTCAAGCCCATGCATTTAATTTCAGTTTTTGATTTAGCATTTTACTTGAACCATAAATAAATAGAACAACAATAACTAGTTGCATTAAACCAAGATCACAAGAAGAATAACCATGCACAAGAACAGAAGAAGTATCCTGGGATTCGGGAAACCCTTCTCAACAAGGGAAGAAAACCCAACCAATCCTTTATTATATTCTCAAGAGAAGATCCCCCAGTCATCACCAAACCTAGCACACATGAGGGTGTTGTAATTCTCATAATTTTAGATCACAACTTCTGAAATCATGAGATGACACAATGATTAGTGTGTTTCCTCAATGGGGATTCACCTTTATTTATACAAAACTTATCACATCAAATGATGTCTATTGGCACAATAGGGCCTATTATCGCACAATTTGTACTTTGATAGAAGAGAAGGTAAATGGAAAGGAAATTGGCATAATGGGAGACTATCCTATCAATGTAACCTCAATAGGATGTCTCTTTCTATTTAGAGTGGTAGGACCAGGGGGGACGTCCTGGTGACCTAGGGGTTTGAGAAGGCAAAGTCAAAGTGGCTAGGTAAAGATCCCCTCTCACAAGTCACCACCGATCAGAAAGTCCGGTTTATAACCAATGAAGAGATAATATGTCAGAAGTGTACCTGCCCGGAACAAAGCAACAAGAAAACTATATATTTGCAAGTACACTTGCTGGTTAGCACTTCATAAAACCATGGACTTTCTTAATAAAAAAAATTAGCTGAATATGATGAAGTAAACAGAAATTTTATAACAACAATCTTTATAGAGCAATACTTCACATAAAATGTCTTGAAAGTAGCTTCAAAATTACCTAAAATCACTAACCATTGAAATCATAACACTAGCATTTGATAGAAGCACATAAGACAAGGTATAATTCAGTCTTTTCAACTGCTTTTATGAGCTTTTAATGCTGCATCTACTAGTTGTAGCTTACTTTAGTAACAACAGCAATGTTGTTAGTAGGTCAAGCTATTCTAGGGTTAGAAAGTATTAGTAGGTTGCTTGAGGTAAAGGATTTGAAGGTAGGTTTCATCAATCAAACAATTTTAAGGTCTAAATCAGTGCCTTTAAGGGTTAATGGAGTCTCTTGCAGCGGCAAAACTTGAAGGAAACAAATGATAATGTAAGAGATAAGGACTAAGAAGGATGAAGATTGAGGTGTTGGTAAGCCAAGGCCTCAATCAACAAGCCTTAGAAGGAAAACGACTACTAGGAAGTAGATAACCCTAGGCCCTAGCAGTTTTCCTTTTTCTTTAGCTCAAGCTTGAAACAATTAATGGCTTGATGAAGCAAATAGCACTAGAGTGCTGCAATGGCAGGGCTCTAGTACAATTCTTCAAAGGTAGGGTTTCTAGCACAATCTAGTAGGTGAAAAATTGTTAATACAAGGACAATAACATGTGCTTGTTCTCCTAGGGTTTTACACTAGCTATTTCATAATCTTGGAATACATGCAATGTAAATACACCATAACCATTCAAAGAAAAGAAGAATTGCAGAAATTCACTTACATCCACCAAGAATTATCTAGCAATAAGCCTAATTGAAGATTTTCCACCAAGAAAAATGCCACGAAACACCAAATTAAGCCTCCTCCAAGAAGTGCGCCTAAAATTTCAACCAATAAACCCTAAGGAGGGCGCAAAGTTCAGTTCTCACAAGTGAGTGAAAGATGATGAAAAATAAGAGGGATTTTCCCCCTATTTATACAATACTAATGACCAGAATTAGGTCAAAAGGCCGACATGGCCAGTTACAAATAATATTCAGTTTTTACATTAAATGTCATAATCAAATCCTAAAACATGCTACTAACATGACCTGATGCCCTTTTAGGGTGACGTTAGGCCCTTTTTGGGCAACATTGGCCTCTTGGAGCAAAATGTTAGGCCTCCTTGGGCCTCATGAACCTACCACATGTGCCATGTGGCACACAACTGCCTCCAAAACATCCCAAAACGTGGGATGACGTCATGGGTGACCTGGGTGACGTCATGGGCCTTCCAAGGCCTACATCATGGTGGAAAGGGCACAACCCCCCTGGGTCCAGGCCTGCCAGGCTGCCCCTGGTGAAACGTCCTCCTCTCTCTCTGGTGCAATCCTCTGATCTGTCTCTGCCCCCTGTTGGGGTCTCAACATCCATCTGGTGGGCACTTATCCCCATGGAGGTTCGAACTAATCATCTCCTCATGTGTACTTGTCCATCGGGTACCTGTCCATCGGGTGTGGCCCTGTAACATCGATAGATACGCCCTCGATGGGCTCATAAGTCACAGGGATCATAGTAATGTCAATCACATCTAATCATCAAGTTATCAACCATGTTCATAAAACCCCCTTTACCCGGACAAGTGCTCAAAGACATTATGTTAATCTACAAGCCAAGTTTGGAGGTAACGCTAGGATGTCCAATTGGGCTAATGCTCATTGGATGTGGGATGTTTCCGGGAGAAGTCAAACCTAGGCCATGTGAGTGGATGAGGTGGTAAGGGATGTCTAAGCAATGGGTGCAATGATAGTAGGGAAATGTATGGCTTACCTATGGGTGCCTCTGAAGAGGGTGAGTTGCACCTTGTCATGGATGCAAATATTTCCAAGCCCATTCATGCCTTTTATCTTTAATTCTTATTGCTTTTTCTTTCAAGAGGCTAGTTAGGGGACACTGCCCTGGCATGGTGACTAGTGGTGCCAATGTTACCCACAAGCATTTCACGGAAATGAGAAGGTTGGCTCGTGATGAGACCCCCTTTCTCTTGTTTATGCCACCAAGAGAGACTACCCTGGTGTGGTGACTAGCTGTCGGTAGTGTCATACCGCTACATGCGCATGGACCTAATAGGTTGGCTTGTGATGAGACCCCCTATCCTCTAACTAGGTCTTGTTTTATTGTTTTTTTATGGGTCCCTCTGTTTCTTGCTGAGAAGCTTTTTATTGCTTTCTCGAGGATCCCTGGGCGAAGCATCTCAAGGTTTCATTCTTTTGGCTTTTATCTTTTGCCAGCTACTTTTACCCTTTGTGCCTTTAGCCCCTTCTTCCCACAAGGTAAGGTACAACCCTTAGATATTTGGCCAACCCAATGCCCGGACCAGTGTAATGGGATGGATGAGTGGGAAAATGGCCTTTTATGAATCCCCCCAGTGGCAACTCAAACCCTATGGATACCAGCTTACTAGGGCATCCTGTCATTCCCCCAGGTGTGGTCAAGTGGAAAAGCATAAGGTCCAAGCAAACGTTAGAAGCAAAAAGAATTAAATGCACATATTCAAAGGTTTTGAGGATCAGAGTGACACATACCATGATACTCAGACTCATTAGCTTATGGAGCAAGATCCATTTCTGCTGCAAGACTAGGCCGATGTGATGGATGTTGCTGCTGCTGACAAAGTGGAGGCACTGAAGAATGAAAGGATGGCCCCTCCAACGCCATTTTCAATTCGATCTAGCTCTCGGTACTCCATGTGGGTCTCGAGACATAATCTCCTTAGTTATCCCTAAGCTAGGGGATAACATCTGGCTCCAACTCAGGGACATGTGCTCACCGTAGAGCGCATGGGAACCTCAGCATCTCTGGCATAACTTGTGACCTGCTTGATCTCAACATAGGACTATTAGCAATCATTTGGGGTGGTGATATCACCCTCGTCTCATATGTATATAGTACAAAAAATGAAAACAAGCATATGTGCAAATGGAAATACAAACTACTCTAGCATGAATTGCAAATGGTATATACAATGAATGCAAATGCCTACCTACTTACCTCTACTTACCTGTTGGCTGAAAGTTAAGTGTAATCAAACAACCAATGAAACCACCCTAGCAATGTCTCACAATACCTGGCTCTATGCTTCATCATAAATCAAAACAGTTATAAGTTAAGCACAAAAATTACATGAGTTAGAGAATGTACTATATCCTCGGAAATCATAGAGTCCAGCTCATGGAGGTGGGTGGGAGGGACAAAATCATGCGAGTCATATTCTCAGGAGAGTGCTCAATCCATCTCATAAAGGGATCATGAAAAGTCAGAGGTCCGATAGATTGACTCAAAGAGTCTGAAGGTCGGCTACCTTGGAAATCTTCACAATCTGAGGTATGGGAAGGAAACAACAAAAACCTAGAGGGTGACTGAGAAGTCCTTAAGGGAAGGTTGAAAAACTGAGATGACAGACTTCTTCTTGAGGTGTTCAACCTGGCCTTGAACTTGAGGGTTTGCCTTGGAGGAAACTTAATACAAAAGACATATTTCCCAACTACACCTTTAATGAATGACACAACAAGGTAAAGTAATCGAAGGTGGCTGGAGAATGTTATCACAAGGATCCTTCTTCGAGCAAACAATGTCCTTACTTCTATCAAGATCTAAGGACAGCGGTGGTTGATAATCTTCTTCATGGAATAAATCCAAGTGCTCAGAGGAATAATCGTCAAAATCCTCAAGGTATGACCAAAAGTCATTAGGAGGATATAGCACCAGGTCATCCTTGGGTATCTGAAATAGGTTTGTAACCATATCATGTCCTTGTTGCCAAATGTCAAGTTTATTAGTAACTTCATGTGATAAAGGTAAAGGCAACTTTTGAAAACGACCCTCAATGTCGTAAATGGGATCTCCATCGTATTCAGTTACATCCCATTTACGCTTCCTGACATGTATGAATTCATCAATATTATCAACAAAGTCATCGTCTTCATCGTGACATGAAGGGGTTATAATGTTCAAGGGCTCTTCTAGCACCTCCTCACTTTCCAAATCATAAAGTAAAGAATCATCAAAATTTTGGAAAGGAAGGTAACTTACCGTGTTTATTTCTTCTTGTGTAGGAGCTTCGAGGACTTGGGTATCTTCATCGAATGAAACAACATGCATCATCTTCTCATCCTCATGACTTGCCCCTACATTTTCAACTGTACAATAAGGAGGATCTACCTTCTCGAGGATTCCACTTCTCCTTCACTGTTTGAATCATAGAACAAGGTATTACCAAAATCCTGAAAAGGAAAGTAACTAACCTCATCCTTATCTTCTTGTGCAGGAGAAATAGGCTCTTGAATGGCTTCATCAGAAGGAGGAGCACACATCAATACTTCATCATCGTGTTTGATATCTTCAAGCTCTTGCTCTTCAACTATGTCTTCATTATCCTCGACAGAAGAATGAGTAATCTCTTGCTTTTCCTCATGGGATTGGAAAACCCTCTTAGTATCCTTCTCCTCAACCTCTTCTTGGTTGATGACTTTTTCCCTTCTTTCTTGTAAACTGCTAGTAAAGGTCTTAAGGGAAACTAATTTCTCCAAAATAAGAGTATCGGGGGTAAAGGGGTGTCCTTTCTTGGACAAGGAGATATTTGCCTCGATTTCTATAGCCATGTTATAAGCTTCATGGAGTGTTTTTGGCCCCTTTTTATTGAGGAGGAAACCTAAATGCACTAAGAGTGCATTGGTATAGAGGTAAACGAGGTACTTGTCTTTAGGGCGATGGCTTCTAGGAATCTAATATAGCAAGCACTCAAACCTATTATGGAATCCCTTGGTGGTCTCCATCTTAGCTTGTTTCATATGATTGAGTCTCTTTAGTAGCCTTTGGATATCTTCGAATTTAATACCCCATCTCTTGAGGAAGGTTTCTTCTAACTACTCCATGGATGTGATGCTAGCATTAGGGAGATCGTCATACCATTCCCTAGCATTGCCATGAAGAGTGGCAGAGAAAAGTTTCATTGCCAAATCCTCAGCATCATCACTGATAGAGTGGAGTTGAAAGAAAGCCCAGAAGTTATCCATGTGATTGTCAGCACTCTCCCCCATACTACCAGTGAATCTAGGGAGCCATTTCTCATATTTCGGGGGCATTTGTCGAGGATATCCCGAGATTGTACTCATGTCTAGACGTTTGAAGTTTCTCGGGTCCCATTGAGAAGTCATGGTTGGCTTCGTCATTAGTGGAGTCGCCAGATAATTTTCTTGAAATTATCAAAGAAATAAAGGAATCACCCTTAGTGGAGTCACCAAGTAAGCTTGTAAGAAAATTTCTTTGGATAAAGGCTTACCGAAAAAATTGTCATTTGAGGAACATTGACTCAATGTTCCTCGGCAACAGCGCCAAAATGTTATTGCATAATTTGTACTTTGATAAAAGAGAAGGTAAATGGAAAGCAAATTGGCGTAACGGGAGACTATCCTATCACTGTCACCTCAATAGGATGTCTCTTTCTATTTAGGGTGGTAAGACCAGGGGAGATGAAATATCCCTGATCCCATTGATTAGGATATCTACTATGGATCTACTGTTTTGTCTCGCAGATCTGATACACTGGAGGTTTCTAGATGCATTTCAGTTGTGTGTTTGAGATCTTTATGGTTATTGCATGTGCATGTTGCGTATTTACGGTTTAAACAGTATATAAAGGATGCATGCGGAAGTAAAGAACATCAACTACCCAATAACATGTATTATGCGACTCAAGCATGGAAATACAATAACATACTGGAAATATAGAGTATAATCGTCAGCTAGATCTCATGGATCGTCACTGGAATACAAGAAAATAGCATAAAAATACTCATGATCAGAAGATGGATGCAGATCTGATGCATGCACGAATAGATCGGAAAAAATGTGTGATTCCAGAGAAGTAAAGTAACCACTACCAGCTGGAAAACTCGTTCGGAAGGATAGACCGTCAGAATGCGCTGGAAACTGCTCCAATAGAAGCACCCTGGCCTCTAGACCGAAATGGATGAGTGCTGGATGTCAGATCTGGTCTCTAAGGCACTGGATCTGGACCCTTGGGGGGTTTGCGCACCTCCTGGGACACTGGGTGCACCCCAAATGATTCTACCAATGGAATATGCCACTATAGGACTCAACACGATCGTCTCGCCAAATGCAGAACTAGATCGGAAGGGTTTCCCTAGATCTGCTCTGATACTCCGTCTGCGACCTCAAATGTCCTGCCTGAAGAGCTGCGCCCTAAGTGGCTGGATGATGTGCCCTGCAAGATTCCACCATCAAAATCTGATGGAGAATGGCTCAATCTGAGTGCCCTGGCTGGATCTCAACTGGGTCGGAAGAAAACTGCAATCTGAACTTGGACCTTGTGCAGCTCCCCAAACCCTCAAACTGACTTGCACCCTCACTAGCTGAGCTGCGCACTTTGCACTGGATACTCCTGAATAGCACGGTGAAATACCTGCATGGTATCTTCGATGTGCTAGGGTGTGTCTCTCAACATCGAAACCGATCAATGGTGGTGGTTTCCTCCAAAAATCCACAAAACAGTAAGGTCGACTCTCTTCCTCCTCTGGGAACTCTCAACATCAAATCATAACAATGCATAATGAATTAGGTTGCTTTACTCTTCCTTTATAACTTCTCGAAACCCTAATTCCTTGTTGACCTTTTCCCTCCAAGTGACTTTCACTTTATTTTATTATTCCTTGATTAAATCACTTAATTAACCATTTTACATCTAAAAAGTGATTTATCCATCTTGATGGCTTCTCCGGCCACTGAAAGTCACTTCTCATCATCTTATTCTGTAGTGCTCTTCTTCCCGATTTCGATGAGCTATTACACTAAGAGGTTTCTCCAAGTAATATGCCCATTATGACCTTCTTAGTGAATTTAGTTAAGATCTGACCCATAATAACTCAAATTACGAAAATCGTCAGAATGCAATGGAACCAAAGCCAAGCTATGAGAATGGATCCTGATGATGAATGATGCAAATCGGGCCCAATAAAACCTCTCAATATCTCCCGAACTCTCTGTCACCCCTATCTGGCTACTCTGGTAGGCATAAGACTCTGTAAAGTTATAATGTCCCAAAATGGGGACATTACAGTAGACGTCCCCGGTGACTTGGGGGTTTGAGAAGGCAAAGTCAAAGTGGCTAGGTAAAGATCCCCTCTCACAAGTCACCACCGATCAGAAAGTCTGGTTTATAACCAATGAAGAGATAATATGTCAGAAATGTACTTGCCCAAAACAAAGCAACAAGAAAACTATATATTTGCAAGTACACTTGCTGGTTAGCACTTCATAAAACCATGGACTTTCTTAATAAAAAAAATTAGCTGAATATGATGAAGTAAACAGAAATTTTATAACAACAATCTTTATAGAACAATACTTCACATAAAATGTCTTGAAAGTAGCTTCAAAATGACCTAAAATCTCTAACCATTGAAATCATTACACTAGCATTTGATAGAAACACATAAGACAAGGTATAATTCAGCCTCTTCAACTACTTTTATGAGCTTTTAATGCTGCATCTAATGGTTGTAGCTTATGTTAGTAACAACAACAATGTTGTTAGTAGGTCAAGCCATTCTAGGGTTAGAAAGTGTTAGTAGGTTGCTTGAGGTAAAGGATTTGAAGGTAGGTTTCATCAATCAAACAATTTTAAGGTCTAAATCAGTGCCTTTAAGGGTCAATGGAGTCTCTTGCAGTAGCAAAACTTGAAGGAAACAAATGATAATGTAAGAGATAAGGACTAAGAAGGATGAAGATTGAGGTGTTGGTAAGCCAAGGCCTCAATCAACAAGCCTTAGAAGGAAAACAACTACTAGGAAGTAGGTAACCCTAGGCCCTAGCGGTTTTCCTTCTTCTTTAGCTCAAACTTGAAACAATTAATGGCTTGATTGAACCAAATAGCACTAGAGTGCTGCAATGGCAGGGCTCTAGTACAATGTTTCAGAGGTAGGGTTTCTAGCACAAT
>JASDQU010097861.1:0-19590 GCA_032191745.1 Picea mariana | reverse complement strand
CTTCTTCAAACTCTGGCTTCACGATATTTCCTTTCACGATATCCAATGCTTTATTCTTGGCAAGGATGAGGTCAATCCTTTTCTTCCACGCTCTGAAGTTAGAGTCTCCATCTAACTTGTTCTTAGACTTCATAGAGTTCGTCATGGCTTTCTTGACTTCGTCAAACCCTAGATTTGACCAGAAATTCAAACTTCACATCTTGGATTTCTGAGAGTACCAGAAGATGCACTGGGCTAGGGTGCACTAATCTATCCAAGGTGTCTCAACAAGAGGTTTAGGTTTTATGCAACTGCACCTACTAGTAACCCTAGTTGCAGTGTCTTGGAAGCTTCTTCTGCTAGTAACCCTAGCGACAGTTCCTCAACGAGCTCAATATCTAGCGGCTATGCTTCCTTCCATCATTTTAGGTTGACTAAAGGAAGTGTGGGCCCATAACCTATTAGAATATAGAAGACGGTGTGCTCATTTTACCATTGACGATACCCTTGTCACCCAACCATAGGCCGAAGCCACCCTCCGAGCACCTTAAAATTGACTGAGAACTACTCTGGAAGCAAACCCTATGCTAGATAGTCAAACAAGGTGTAGCGCATCTTCCTCCAAGGATAGCGCACCAAGAATAGCTAATCAGATAGTCCAAACCCTCGCCAAGAGATAGTCCAAGCTCACAATGAAAACTAGTTGTTGCTGCAGCTACACCTGCAATCCTCCTCCACATGTGTGCACCAAACTGGAAAATGCAGTTCTGAGAGGCTGTCAAATGAGAATTGGCGCCCTGTATTTATAGTGGTTCTGCCAGTTTTGTTGGGGCCGACTTCTCCTTCTGGATATGTGTCTGTTCAGTATATTATTATTATTTATGGTCGACTTCTTCTCTTGGAGGATAATAACCTAATATAAATTATCTTCTTGAGCTGACAAGACTTCTAGTGTTATTAGCCAACTCATTAGGGTTTTGTCTTACTTTCCAGAGTCTTCTATTCTCGTCAGGTTCACACGTGGAGGTAAATACCTCCCACAGCTACCATAATATTAACAGCCGCTACTTGGTTAACAATCTAATGAGCATCATATTGGTATTTATAAAATTAAAACCCAGGTGTTTGACCACAGGAGGGTTGAACCACCTCTAAATTTGGTAAATTACATTAAATGCATCAATAACTAACAAAATAGAGGAACCCAATAAGTTCTCTCTTTGGACAATTGAAATCGAATTGTCTTAAGCTTAGTAGATGGAGGGGGCGATGAAAAACAAAACCCCTGTGCTCGATTTGTCCACCATTGGCCACCAATACCATAAATTCCAACTTGCCTTATGTTTTTGTGCAATACTGGGTGCCAAAATGAGTGCCGGATCAAGTATTGGAATGAGTGTTGGATCAAGTGTCAGAACAAGTGTCGGACCAACAAACATGGTGCGTTTTTCCCTATAACAGCAGAAAAACATGAATTAACTCTTGGAAACCATAAAATATGATAAATTAAACTTGATTGAATCACAAAACATGAATTATACGTACCTCATGCTGATTATATCATTTTACCATAAAATTCTTCAAAAAGCTCCTTTGAAAGATAAAAAACACATATATACATATGGAAAAAAGTGTATAATAACGTCATGAAGATGATCATATCTCGGGCTCAACAATGATGAATAGTGTTTTTTAGCTTGATGGACTTTGATGCATATCTATTTTGTGGATGTATGGGTGAATAGCCCAATTTTATTATGTTATATTGGTTTTGGATGTTTTTTTGACACACAATATATATATATATATATATATATATATATATATATATATACACATACAGATAGATAGATAGATAGATATGGACATGTGGCTTTGTTATTTTTGTTTATGTATATGTGATGGATGATGTGTATAGTGATTTATACAATGAATTTTGAATGTGGTGTTTTTTAATGAAGTAGATGCCAATTCAAAATGAAATTTGCTAGTGAGTCAGCTAAAGAATTGAATTTTCTTGGTATATGTTCATAAGAGATAAAATGAAATAATCGTTCCAAGAGTCACACCCTCAAATATTTATGAAAAAGGATAGGATGTTGAATATAATAAGTTGAGTTGAGTTGTGAAATGACGAGCTCAGAATATAGAAATACTATCAAGTGGTGTGCATCCAAAGCTGATGCTTCGGTCATAAGTTCAATAAAAAATTTGTATTCTGCAACATTGTCTGTTGCAGAGCCGAGATATATGCCCTGAGAGATTACTATGTCACTGGTGGGTGGAATTATTACCCAAGCAGTGGAAGCAATATGCTGAGAGGTGCGAATATCTCCATCCACATATCCAAAATAGGGTGAGGGAAACGACAACATATGCAACTCAAGCATTAAGTAGGATAAGCAGATTGACAAAGAATGTCACACAAAGGGAAAACAAAATCAAACATAACACACTATAATACATATGGTACAAAATCACCATATACCACAAGGCTTATGCATAGTACTTTTTCAAGTAGATCCCATTGTGAGGATCTGATAATGGATTTCCTTTATAGTCTACTATCTCATAGGCTCCTTTTTTAAGAACTCATGTAATTATATAGAGGCCATTCCATAAGGGTTTGAAATTACCTTCACCTAACTTGTTGCGGTCTTGGTCATAGACCAAAACTAAATCACCTTCATAGAAGGTTTGAGGGGATATTTTTTTAATCATATTGGTGTTTGATGCACTTTTGGTGAGACTCATTGGCCATGTTGGCTTCGCGACATCGCTCATCAAGGCATGAAAAATATAGGATTCGTTCTTATTCTAAGGAAATGTCAGGAAGGATTTCGATGGCTAGCTTGAGGGAAGGGATTTCACATTTGATGGATAAAACTACCTCCAAGCCATAAACAAGTTGGAATGGTGTGAATCCAGTGGAATTTTTGGAAGAGGTTTGATATGCCCACAAGACCGGGAATAACATTAATTGATAATTGGTTATATGTTTTTTGATCATTCTTTGGAGCATTTTTTTAAGTACCTTATTGATGGACTCAACTTGACCATTTGCTTGAGGGTAACAGGGAGATGAGTGTTTTTGGTCAAAGTGCAATAGAGTAGATAATTCTATCATCATGCTATTTTATAAATGTGATCCATGTTCGGTCATAATAGATTTAGGCACACTGAAATGTGATATAATACGATTAAATATGAACAAGGTGGAAGTCTTGGCATCATTAGAAAAGGTAGACATGGCTTCTTCCCACTTTGTGAAATAATCAATGACCGCAATAATGTAATTATGAACGATGGAAGAAGGATGTTTACAAGTGGTGAAATTTATGCCTCATTTAGAAAATGGGCCAACTTCAATGAATACATGTAAAGGAGCAGGGTGAACGCACATGTTTTTGGAAAATATTTGACAGGGGTGGAATTTTTGTACTATATTAATGCAATCATTAAAAATTATGGACCAAAAATAGTCTGCGTGTAAAATATTTTGGGAAGTGTCTAACCCAGATAAATGGCCACCACATGATCTAGAGTGGTCATGATTTAGGATTCATTCGGCTTTAGAATGGATGACATGCTGACGTAATACCATATCTACTCCACGCCAGTAAAGGGTATCGTCGATGATGAGATAGTGTTAGGATTGGTGGTGTATGTGGCATGAATCATCCTTAGATAGATTGGGCAGAAAACATTAGGTCTCGAGATAAATAAATATGTATCCATACCAAGGATTAGACAAGTCGATGAGAAACAAATATTAGTCGGGAAACAAATATTATACCATAGATTCATCAAAGGCTCGGGGAAGATCAGTCGTTAATTATGAAAAAATCAATGTTTTTTTATATTTAGGGGTGGATAATTCAAGGTCAAATTCTTTTAGTAGGACTATCCATTTAGAGTTTACCTACCCCCCAATATCTGATGTGATGAAATATATTGCATTCGGTTTGCATCAGAGACAACAATGGTGGCTCAGAGCATAATATAATGTCAGAATCGTTGGACAACATATATGGCTGCCAACGCCAACTTCTCAATGTATGGATATTGAAGTTCGACACCAACTAAGCCTTTACTGAGATAATAAATAACATTTTCGTTATGTTGATAATCATTCTAGACTAATACCATTCCAATGGTGGTATTGAAAGTTTCCAAGTATAGGATGAAATATTTATTTTAATTTGGGATTTTGAGTAATGATGTGGATGTAATAACCTACTTCAAATGATCAAAATACCATTGGCCCTATTCATCCAAAATAAAAGGTACACCCTTTTTCAATAATTGCATGAAACCTTTGGTGATTTCGACATAATTGGCAACAAATCATCTAAGGAAGTTTTCTTTCCCTTGCAAGATTTGAAGTTGGATTATGGAGATGGGAGGGGGAAAGTTGATGATTTCCTCAACTTTAAGCATATCAACTCTGATCCCAAAATTGGACATATTGAAGCCAAGTAAGCAAATGGATTCCATGAAAAAAATGAATTTGTGTGGATTGAAGCGAATGTTGTAATATCGACATCGTACAAAGATTTTGTGTAGGTGATCTACGTGATCATATGTCTTGGGAGAAAGGTCAAGGAGATCATATAATTAAGGCTATATGATATGTTTGATTTCATGGAAGGCATAAGACATGGCTTGCTAGAATGTTGCACCAACAATTTGAAGACCAAACGGTAACTTTCGATATGTGAAAGTTCCCCATGGGTAGATAAAGGTGGTTTTGTGCTAGTCCTACGGAGTAATTTAAATTTGATTATAGCTAGAGAATCCATCCAAAAATGAGAATAATTCACATTCAACACCATCTTCGATAATTTGATTGATGAAAGGAGTAGGTAAATTGTCTTTAGGACAGGCCTTGTTGAGGTCACTATAATAAACACATACTTGGATGGTGCCCTACGTTTTGTTAACTGGTATGATGTTGGACACCCATTCGTTTAGGGGCATGGGATAAATAAAACCAACATTCAATAATTTTTGAACTTCTGCCTTAATTGCTGCAACTTTCCTTGGATGGACTAGGAAGAGTCATTGTCAAACTAGACGGGCTCCAGGATAAGTTTTAAATTCATGGATAACAATTTGTGGGTTGATTCCTGAATTATATTAATAGGTCAAGGAAAATATGTCACAAAATTCTGTGAATAGAGAAATATAATATTTGATTTGTTCAGGGGAACAATTTGAGCATATCTGAATGTTTTCCATGACCCCTAGTTTAATTCAAATATCGATCGAAATAGTTTTGTAAATGTTTCACAAATTTCCTTCAGACATAATAGGATATGATGTGGAAGGTAAGAGCAATGGATATTGAATATTAGTCGAAACAAGGGTATGAATTTGGGTTTCTTTCTTCTCTCCAAAGGGTAGGAAGGAGGAATGATGGTGATAATCTTCCCAAGGCTTATCTTGTAAAGTCATGACTTCCATAATGGTTTCCTCTGAAGGAAGGATGATGTTGCGAAAGTCGTGGGACATTGAAGTATGGTTAACCCAATAGGGAGAGGAAAAATGATCTAGTTCATCATCTAGTAGGAGACTAGAACCAGAATCAAGAGATTCTCCTGTGGATTGTATTACTAAATATTCCATGGTGTCTCCATAAAATTCTATATCATATGGGTGAGGGATTACCCATGGGTAATTTTTACCAATGGGTGTATCAGTAACCTCAAAGATCATATTAATGGAGACTGTTGGGGTAATTTCTAGTGGGGTAAGGGGAAAATTCCCCATTAACGAGGAATACGGGCCTACCTCAATGATTTCATGTCATGAATAATACTCTCCTACAAAAGGGACATTTGCATTAGTATTGATTCGCACCTATCGTGTACAAAATTCTAGTTAGTCTACAATGGCAATCTTCCCTTGGTGGGGGAGTTTGACAAGTCAAAAGATGCTAGACACAATATCCTTCATGGCGTAGAACCAGGTGTGACCTAAAATTGAACTATAGTGGAGTGTGGCATCGATCATCTCAACTATTACCGAAACCGTTTTTCTTGCAAGTTTAACTGGTAATGAGGGGAGAATTCCATGGGGTTTGAAAAAATGTCCTTCAAACGATTTAAGGATGGTTTCAGATGTGGTAAGTTGGGGAGAACCAAGATATTTCCAACATGTCAAGGATATGATGCATGTTTTGGCGCCTTCATCAAGAACTATTCGGAAAACATTTTTATTGCGAGATTTGGACAATGATTTGTAATGTTGATTGGTGTGATATGAGGGATTTATTGCAATTCATGTCGAAGGAAATAAGATTGGATTCTGCAGGTTTAGTTCCATCAATGGATGATAATAAGGATTTATGTTGCATAGCGTAGGATTGCAGTACTTTGAGCACTGACATGGCACAAGGGGCTTGGGAAATATCTTCTATTATACTATAGTGTTGGTTGCTCGAGTGTTAGAATTATGTGTATTTATATGAAGTACTCCCTTTGGAGGGCATAAGGAATGTTCGATAGTTGGCTTCTATAGTGTGAGAGGGCCATTAGGTGGGATAGTTGAGGGTGGATCCTTGGGTAAATGATCACCTTATGGAGAACTATAATTCATGGCTCTATTAGATATGGCCGCAAATTTAACCATCAAGATAATCATTGATGGGGACTTGGGGTTTTCCCCTGGTGGGGGTGCTTTTGTTTGTGTGACAAGTTGTTGTTGCTCGGGGGGAAAGGATTTGTTAAAACTAGAGGTGTAGAAGAGGATGTTCCTCGCTCAAGATATTGTTGAATTTCAACAAGACAAGGACAATATTTAGTGAAATGATCCTCTTTACAAATCATGCAGGGATATTTATCATTTCATTTTTTCTTTCCCTCAACAATGTTTTCTTGGGTCCCAATTTCTCAGAAGATTTTTTATTTTTCTTATTATTATTGCCCTTTTTTTTTCCTCCAGATTGTTGTTGGTTTTTGGGCATGGTTGATTGCACCATATTAACCTCATAGGTTTGGTAAAGGGGCTTACTTGGAGTGTTGGTATGGACATATGAGATAGGATTGGTAGATTTAGTCGATTGGCTATGTTGCCTAGTCATATGACTGGTTGTGTCTGTGGAAATAGGACCGATCATACCATCGACATGGGTTCCAGGTGTGGGTTTGGTTTGATCATTAGACGATTGAGGAGCATTAGGAATCTGGTTGTATAACATGTCATATTAAGAGTATAACAAATATAGATACTGGGATCGACTGATGGATTGTTCCTTGGTAACAGTGCCTTCCATGGAGAGATCTCAAGCTATAGGTGGAAAAAGGGACATTGTGAACCAATAAACTAATAATTGATCTGGGATTGTGGCTTTGATTAATCATTGTTGATGCCTCCACTCATGAATGTGATCTAAAATATGGGTGGAAGTTGATTGGCATAACAAGGACAAGAGCTTAGTATCGGTCTCATAGGTAATTAGAAGTGTGTCAAAAATGCAATCGAAACGGAATTAAAGTTGTCAAAGGATTTATGCAGTAGTTATATATACCATTTAGTTGTTGATCCTATAAGTGTTCACTAGAAAAGTCGTAATCGAATAGAGTCATCCATCAAGGAGTTTGAAGAACACCATAGATGGAAATTCATCACGTGATTATTTGGATCTTCTCCAGGTTTTCCATCAAATTTTGAAATTTCTGATGGAAATTTGGTGGGAATGGGGGGCCAAAAAGGGGAATGGCGTATGGGGTCATTATTCAACTATGAATGATATGGAAAACATAAATTTTCCAAGAACAGGAGGTGTTTTTTGACCTATGGAGGTTGGTGATATGGACCTCCTCTATGAGGAGGTTGTTCTGGAGTTCCTCCTCCAAAAAGTGGTCCTTAAGGGGGGGCTCCGCCATAGGGTGGTCCTCCAGGGGAGCCTCCACCATAGGGTGTTCCTCTAGGGGGTCCTTTAGAAGGTCCTCCTCCATAGGGGTGTCCCCCAAGGGTTCCTCTATTGTAGGGTGGTTCTCTAGGAGGTACACCACCATAGGGTGGTTCCCCATGGGGTCCTCCTCCATAGAGTGGTCCTCCATGAGGTTTTTCACCATAGGGTGGCCCCCAGGGGGTTATCCTCCATGGGGAGGTCCCCTGGGGAGTCTACCACCATAAGGTAATCCCCCTCCACCATGGGGTGGTCTGTTAGGAGGTCTACCACCATAGGGTTCTCCTCCTCCTGATTGAGTGGAAATTGCAGGATTGATAGGTTCATAAGGTTGGTTCCATATAGTGTTTTTTATTTCTTGGTAAGGGTGGCCAAATAGTAGGTTAGTGGTAAAAGGAATAGTTTGGCCCCACGTTGGTTTTTGTCCAATAGATGGGGGTTTCCTCCTAGTTTATTGTTTCCCCCAGAGTGAGTATAGCCCTATGGATGGGGGTTTCCCCCCTATGGGTGGTTTCCCATAGTCAAATAAAGGTTGTCTCCCAATGGGAGTGCATTCCCTGGTTGAAAATGATTCAAAATTCAAGGGTTTACCCCTGGATGGATGTTGAACGAATATTTTCCCTAAGTACAGGAGTTGTCCCCCAATGAAAGGTTGGCTTGTAGATTTTTTTTTTCCTAAACCCATTAGTTGTCCTCCCTGGGGAGGTAATCCTCTCATATAAGGTTCTTTTCCAAAAATGTTGGGATAACCTCCTAAGAATAGTGTGGTAAATAGAGGTTTCCTCCCAGTGGGGGGTGGAGAAGGTTGGGTTCTTGAGGGTGGCGGTAAGATGGTTGGGACAACTTGTGATATGAATGTCAATGCAATGTTTGGGTCAAGACCATGTTCATTGGAGCATGTTGTAATGTAGGGTGGATGTGGGAGGGATGAGGGAAATAAGTTTGAAATATATGGGAGATTCCATGTGTGGGGGTATGGGGAGTGTTTGCAGAGGCATGTGAAGGATCATGATGCAAGAGTTTAAAATATGAGTCAATAGTTGTATCTAACCAATTTAAAATGTCATGGCCAAAGGGTTTTTTAGGAGTTTTGGTAGGATTGTATTTACTAGAAACCTGTGGTGGTGTGGTGAATCCTTCTAACAAGTGGAGTTGTTGGGACTCCATTTTCACAACATCTTTGCAAGGTACAAGTAGTAGAGGAGGGTAATCAGTATCGAGTTCATTTTCTCCATAAGAGTTTATCCATATTAGGATGGGACCAAGAGGTTCCTTCAAGGGTGGATTGATAGGAGGGACAAAGCCTTCTTGAAAATTGGTTCCCTCGGGGCATTCAATCAAAGGAGTAATAATAATTACATATTTAGAGTGGTTTTCCTCCTGAAGCTCTTCTCTAGGATGGTATTTAGGTGAGTTAAGGGGCAAGGGTTCATAATGTAAAGGAGGAAAGCCTTGCATCCTTAGGGACCTACGCAAATCTTGGTCGACTAAGATTAAATTATGACAATAACACTCTTAAATCCAACTAAAGGAAATAAACAACACACGCTAAGAAATCTTGGAATCAATCAAAAAAACCAAAACATATCACAATAAGCTCACTAGTTGGTGATGAAATCCAACATCATGGGAACACATGAGAAGGGGATGGGGTGATCAGGTGGATCAGTTGCATTGGTGCCCTTCTTAATAGACTTACACCTTGGTGAAAGCTCCCCAATGGTCTATCTGTGGGTTTCCCTCCAAGGAGCCTGAGTGAGTTTGACCAACGTCTAATCCAGGTACAATGAAGTCTCCCCTTTGTTGTCACCTTGTGTAAAATCCCTAAATATTATGGAAACTAAGGTCACCAAAACAAAGTCAACCTCTAGGCAGGTACAATCTACAATTTTGTCCTACAATATGAATAGGATATCAAGTCTGAAATTCATCAAGAGGACTGAGAACCAAAGGGCCGCAAAAATCTCTAGAGGACCTCGAACAGATTTAGGATTCAAGAAGTTTTGAGACCAAATGAAAACAACCAATTCTCAAGAAGAATCCCCAATATAATATCTTTCCACTACATTTGGTTAAGCCTTAGATGGGTAATCTTTGTTTCCCAGCTGCACACGACCTCATGTTTAGCCTCTGTGTGAGACGGGGTTCCCGGCTATGCCTATATGAAGGTTGTATTTAAGAGCTATTTAGTGTTCTATGGTTTTTGTTTTGGTCTTGGATAGTTTACTCACTTGTCTTAGTCTAATTACCATAAACCTAGACTATTGTTGGTGTTCTTAGAAAATAAAAGTCTAGTAAATTTTATTAACTCGTGTTTATTTTTAAAGTTGGTTTTTACTCAAAGGGTTGTGTGGAAGTTAAACTCATGAGGTGAAAGGACTCAAATCCAAATAGGTGCAAAAGAATGAAATTTCAACAATTCTCTTTTTAATGAATCCTATTTATGGGAGAGAGAAGAGTGCTTTTCTTTTTTCTTCTTATGTAACAGAGCACCCTAATGCATACTAATTCACTTTTTTTCTTGCAAATGAGTAAAAAGAAAAAAAAATCAACCAAAATTATTGTATGATTTTCAAAATTCCTAACCAAACACAAATTGTTTCAACCATATTCTAAAGCACTCCAAATGCAATTTTTTTTTTGGTTTTTCAAACTATGTGAAAATTGAAACAAAATTCTTCTTTAAACTCTTACTTTCGATAAAAAAATGTTCTATAGTTAATGAAAAAGTCAGAAGAAAAAACCAAACATGAAAATTTTAAGCATGCAAAATTTTTTGAGTCTAGATAATATTTTGAAGGGTTCTCCAAATGATTTTGGAAACAACAAGAATTCAAACTAATGAAAAAGAGGCTTGCAAAATAAAACAAAATACTTTTCAAAAGAATCTTCTCAAACAACTATCAATATCCTTCTACTTAATTTAAGGGATTAGACTAGATGACTCTGGTTGTACTCATCAATCACATGAGATGGAAAAAAAGAGAAGATACATTTTATGTATTTCAAAAGGATTTGAAGCGAAATCAATGAGACAGGCCTAAGATAGGTCTATAGTTTTGAAGGAGACAGATGGAAATGGATTTGGATAATATTTTTGTAGGATAACTCTCCAAAAAATGTTTTCAAGATAATGGTCGCTCCCTAAAAAGGGAGACAGAGAAACCTAGTCACTCCCTAGTGAGAGGAATAGGGTGACCATAAAGTATGGCCACTCCTAGTAAGATTAGGTACATGGATGGTCCTTTCCCCCAAGGAAGGTAAAGCATGACCAAAAGGTCTTGGGTCTCTCCTTTTTCACTAATATGGTGTGACCGAAATAGAGAAAAGGAAAAGTGTTATATATGGATGAGATCTATCATATCCAAGGAAGTGGTTTCTCCAACTAAACTCAAGAAAGAGTAGAAAAAAAGATGGAAATCAGATCAAGACACTTAGGTGGATGAATATATTAGAAATAAAACACATAAGGAAGGAAGAAATCACATAAAGGGTGTTCCCCAGTATGGTCTCCAATACGTTGTATGGATTTTTAGCCTTGTAGGAGCTCAACTCCCTTAGGTTCTTCCTATACATAAGACACATATAAATATGTAATCTATGGGAGTTTCAAGGTATAATCTGTATGATAAAGGTAACTAGGAGTCTTTGTAATGAGGAAGCATAATTTATTTCTGAAGGTTGTCCCTGCATTTCTTGTGCAAATATTTTTCCTGCTCCCAGAGACAATGATCTTCACACAATAAAACAAGATCCTTTCCAAGATCAAAGTAGATGCATACAAACCAATGATGAATATACTAATATATTATGACACATAACTCTATTAAGTTTATCCAAATGAGCATATGTAAGAAAATAGACAATTGAATAGAGGGAAATTTCTAGTACACCTTTTATTAATTACCAAAACATCATTATAACATACAAATAGAGAAGTTGATGAAACAATTTGTTTCCAAGTTTCTTGCCCAAATCTGGTAGCCGAAATAGCATCATAAGTTTACTAGCTATTTCCTCCTCCTTCCCATGAGAATGACTTGCTTTTTATAGAGATTTAGGGATAATTCCATATGGTTATTAGGATAATATCCTAGATCTCATAATGGAAGCCTTCTCAAGGCTAAACCCCAAGAAATCAATGGAAGGTTTCATCCATTGCAACCAAGTCCAAAAATGGGAGTTTCTAGGCTCGACCACTCCCTAGATACACAGACAGAGTGACTGGTCACTCTCTGGCAGGCCAGAAAGGGAGACCAAACCTATTGGTCACACCCTTAATGAAGGAAAAGAGTGACCAAGTGGAAATTAGGATGGAAATTTAGGGAATAAGTGATGAAAGTTGTTGAATTGGATAGGTTGTCTCTTAGGATAGGATGGCTTAATAGTTAGGGGGTTAATAACTCTATAAAAGTCACCCAATATTAAAAAAGAATTGATCCTATCCATTGACACCTTAGACTAAGATTCGCCCGATTTTGGCTTAATGAGAAGCCACGTCACTTGAGAAGTCATCTGACACATAAAATTCCATGTGGATATTCATATTGCCACCTCATCTTCTACATCATCAAGATATACATACTTAGCCACATCAATTGTTCCACATCAACATTGCCATGTCACCCTATCAAACCATCACATATGGTTCACAAGTTCATCAGGGTGTGGGAAATTATTATGGTGATGTCAAAAGGAATAAATGAAGGGAATTTTTTTTTGACATTGATGGGACTCATCAGTCATCAAGAAAGTCATATGATAATTTGAGAGGATTAAAGGGTAAGTCATTGACCATTTTCAATGCTTCATCGGTCGTTGGTGAGGAAAATGCTAAGTTGTGATAGCTAAAAAGGTATCTTCTTCTTGAAAATGTCTATTAGCTCATCGACATCGGAGGAACAGAAGCCCAATATCATCCTTTTCAATGCACGATCAAACTCACTAATGATTGGTTTTCACCAAGTAGGAGTTTAAATCCAAACCATCCATTTCACACGTGCAATTGATCTGAACCATATAAAAACAAGCAAAAAACCATTCAATCACTTAGGCCTTAGGCCAAAAATTTGTTTTTGCCTAGTTAAAATCTCGTTCTTCGACCTATATAGATCCACCATGTTAGCTTGAGAGTTTTTTATGGATGCACTACACCATGCAAACTCTATGTCACCATCTCAAGAAATGTGTCACGTTACCATGATGCAAGAGACAATTTCACAATAAAGAGTCACTGGGATTGGAACGTATACTATCATGTTGAATAGTGAAACCATTGGAAACCTTGAATCCTTAAACTACAATGTAAAGGCTCATTATGTGCCAAAACTCAAGAGTTTTAAATCACCGATGAACTGGAAGAATTGTCTACTCTCATCGCCAATTATCAAATTGCATTAATTTTAAAGCGTGGAATGTATGACACATTTAACTCAGAATATTTATAGAGATTTTGTTCTACATGTTAATGAATAATGTTGGACAAGACTCATGAGAATAAGGTATAAAATATCAAATTGGAATTTATTTGACACATCTTTCCATCGAGATCTTGATAATTTCCATGCAACCAAGAACTTCTAGATAATCAAGCATGCACCCATCCAAGTCAATTATTTTCGAGTGTGAGTGTCATTGTTGGGACTGTTAAGCATTAAAGATAAAACTCTGTTTTACCACTCAAGTATTGTTGATTTTAGACATATAAGTTACTATATTTCTCACAATCATTGATAATTTTTGAATATAATGATGTCATTTGATGTAGGAAAATGCCTCCCCATAGACTAACAACCCATAAATCTCTGAAACAACTAAAGAGAAAAAATCTATAAGTTGGTGAAGCTTCAAGTCTAGGTTCTATTGAATAATTAGAGCTCATTCCAAGGGTAGAACCAGTAATTTTGATGCCACAGAAAAATCCTCCCACTCCATCACCATTGTACAAGAACACTGACTCTAGTACTGCATCCAAGGTACCTATGCCCACTTATAATGACCTGTATAATAAAGTACACAACTCTGAGTTTCCATAATTTACACCCCACAATTATCCATAGGTTAGAGTCTTAGATGATCAAGAATTTCTAAACATTAAATGCTCATTGTTGAACATGGTATCTTTGAGAACCCATGTCTTGTCATGCATTGAGACTCTAGGATCAATAATTAACAACATTGATGTCGATAAATTTCTTATTAATGATGTGTAATGATAGTGTGTGGGGGTATTTTTAACAATAGAGATAAACAAATATTACAAACTTAGATAACCCGAAGTTAGGATGAACACCACTTTCATGGTCAATTCTTATGAGGAGCATAATACCAGTCAACTTCTAGTGTCCTAGTGGAAAGGGTATAGATGTAAACATGGTTTTTGGGTGGTATAGTAATACGAATATAAGATATACCTACATGTATTTTATGGTATTGATATTTCAGTTATATGGGGTGAAAGATTGTTTAAAGTTTTCCAAATCTTGGATGCCCCTAGCCTACACTGTAGTGATATCAGGGAGTCTTATTAATTAGGGAGCCATAATTTCCAAAAAGTTGAACATAATAACTGACCAAGCTCAAAAACCAAATCCAAGTGAGGCACCATCCTTCTTCATGGCATCTTACCTACTGGATGTGGTGTGTTCCAGTAACATCTTCCCAGTGATGGGTCTGAGTAGTCATGTATTAGAGCTACCTGTGCATGTATACTTTAGTACCCTATGGGAGAATAAATACAATAAATACTACCCCACAATATGTGATGAGTTTATATCTAGAATATATTTCATCATTTTCAATAAAAATTGCCCAAGGCTCTCAGAATCAACAAAAAAGATAATATCCAAGATTGGGAACTGGTATCTAGAGGAGATGAGCACTAACGTTTAGATCTTTGAAGCCACTATATATCCACACCTATTACCAACCTATGTACGAGACCAACCAGTTATGTGAGAAGTTTTCTACCAAACCATTTTGCAAGGATTCAATGCCTCATTGGTGAAGGAAAAGAAGAGATATTTTATCCCATATGGATTCCACATATCATATTACTTTGTAAAAGATAGAACAAATGAAAATGAAGAAGGTTTGAGCCATTTATATTAAATATTTCTTATGGTAAGGTACCATAAGAATGATCATAAAAATATAGTATCTAAACATGTTGGGAAATTAGTGTCCTATTAACCATACGCTCATGATAGTTTTGATGATACAATTTTCACCTAGAATGCACAATATTGGGAAGAATTCCTTCAAAGGAGATACAACCTATAATTGGCTTGGTTTAAGGCCATGTCAATGAATTATTAGGTTGACTTGATAGAAAAAAAACCATAAGAAACTTCGAGGGAACAAAGTGAAAGAGAAGAACAAACATCAAGAAGGGTTGAAGGAATAAGACTCTCGACAGAAGCTGAAAGAATAATTTGTGAACATGGGAGAAATAAAACAATTGTAGGATTGGATCATATAGGGGGAATGACAAAGGAATAAAATATAGGGGAGGCATAGAGATAACCTCTAAGTGAAACCTCACCAAAGTGAGGTGACAATCATCCAGAGCTTAACATGGAACAAGTACAGGAAGGGTAGCCAGAGCCTATAATGACAATTGAAACCTTAATAGAGACACCATGCACAATATTTTTGGCACCTGTAATTGTAGATTTGATAACTATTTATGATGATTATATTGATGGTATATATACCTCAATAGTCCCAATTATCAATGAGTCCAATACAAAGATACAAGAATCCCATCCACCTAATGAACCACAACTGGTAGAAACAACATGGATTATAGGTATAACTGAAAGTGTCACAACTCAATCATAATTGGGATCAAATCCATCAAAGGAAGAAGAGGATAACTATGAGAAAAGTTAAAATGTAAGTGAAGAGTCCAATCTAGAAGAAAAGACTCAAGTGGAATAAGAGAATGAAGAAGATGCAGATACTAGATATAATTTTGGGGAAGACACAATTAGCGATGAGGGACACAATGAATAAGGTATTGTCCCAGTGAATGAAGGAACTACAATTGAGCCTCCAACTTCTTCCTCACCTAAGGAAGTGATACCAACATCACTAACAACAAAAAATGTACTCAAAAGTGCTATAGACCTAGAGAAAACAAAAGCGATATTTATAAATGCAGGGACATAAACAATTAGTAGTACATAGAAACCTTTTATGTTTCCAATCCAAGGGAAAACAATAGTTGTAGTAAGATGAGAAATCATTGATCGTATACCAACCATAGATAAAGGTAAACAACTTTTCATGGAACATTTCCACACTCCAGGTAGCATAGGAAATATACTATCATGGGGTGATCAGCAGATTCCTGAACTAGTCGATGAAGTGACAGATATCCAAGCCATAGCATATGACATGAAAATACAAGTAGTGGTGAAAGGGACAAGAATAAAATGAAAACTCACTTTAGACAATGTTGTATTTTTCACCACCGAGGAGACTTTGTTTGTCACCAAGAAGGACAAAATGAGCGAGTTGCTAGGTGTAGGAATGGCCATATCTGATGCCACCATCGATATAGAAAGAAAGGATTAAAGAGAGGCATAAGATATGAGAAGGGAACTTGATCACCGTAGACACCAAGTTGAATACTACCAAAACACCACACATGAAGTCATAATTATAAGGTCTGAATTCATAGAAGAATACAACCATTTCAAAATGGAAAGAGATATTTTCATGGCCCAGGTTGTGAGCTACCAAGAAGAAACTCTATTAGGATTGGTGGTGAAAAAATACATGTTGTGATGGTCTAAGAGTGAACATAAGGGATTGGCTCAAATATAGTATACAAAGAAAATTCATAAGGTTCGAGGTGAAGAATAACATGTAATCAGAGTGATCATCGATGATAGCATAGGAAGAATACAAAGGAAAACTAATCATTGGACCCAAGAAGTTGTGGAACCACAATAGAGAATGCAAAAAAGGTGGGAAAAATGTCTCAAGAGATGGGAAAAGATAAATGAGAAAATGAAAGATATTCAACTTCTTGAGTTTGTCTCACTCGAAGACTTCATTGATCTTAATGAGATAATAAAATAATAGATAAATCGAGACCAAAAGTATGAGTCTGACATGATCCATATAAAATTTTTGGCTAGAGTATAGGTGAAGAGGTTTGTGGAAGGCACGATGAAGGCATCAATGGTCCTACAGTACCTAGGTTCCAGAATAGACACATACAAGCAATGCATGATGGAGATGAAAGAGGTTATTTGCACACCCATAGATCAAGACTGATTTCCTTACGTGCACACATGTGAAGATATTTTCACCTGATGGTCCAAGTATGACAAGGAAAATCCAATACAATGAATGAAAGATGACTAGAAGAATACATGTGAATTAGTCCATCTTACTTTTGTTTTCTGTACTTGAACTAGACTACAAGGCATTTTTAGAGAATCTCTTTTTTATAAATAAAAAACCTGACAATGTAACAAGGGTTGATGGTTTTCTGTATGAAATTGATAGTCAATGTTGAGAATTAATTTGAAGCTAGAATTAATTGAAAATCTTGGACGAAGCCAAAGACAAATTTTACCAAGTTTGTGGATGTGACTCGATTTGTGTATTTCTCTGTGTCTTGTTATCAACTACAAAAATTTTAGTAAGATCATTATTATTTTGAGTTATCTTGAATGATTTATAGATGATGAATGAATATTGGTAAAAATCCGATGATGATTTAGTTTATTACATGTGAGCAATGTGCATAATTATTTCCAGTTAACATGTCTTATATGAGATTCAATGCATGTTATTTATTTCATTTCTTAAAGAATATTTGATATTTGATTAATGCTATTATTATTATTGATATTAGTTAAGTTCATGTGTTGTTTACATACCATTGGCTTAAGGTTATCCTAGGCCTGATGTTACACACCAAATTCCCACACTACTAAGTGTGGATTTGTCACACTTAAGTGAATGAGTGTTTGTCATGATCCCTAAACATGTTGGGGGAGACATTTATCATATGAAGGTCAAAATACTACATGCACATGTATTATTAATTTTTACTAAAAAAGGGAAATTAATTTAGTGTGAGAATCCACCTCACATCTAGTTTCCTACTCTCAAGGAGAAGTTTAAAATCTCATGGATGGTTGAGATATTTTCTCAAACCAATATCCTAATTTTATGTATCTTGAGATATATTTCCTCCCTATAATCCTTGAGATATGTTTTCTCCATAAACTCCTTGAGATATGTTTTCTCCCTAAAAGTCTTGGAGATCACAATTTAGTGGATCTAGTAAGTGATCTTCTCCATGGTGGTTAAGATTCCAAATCCTATATAATGAGTGAATTAAAAGGTAAAAATGGGGTGGAATAGAATATTTCTTAGAATCATACCTATTGTATTTTGGCACAAAGGGGTTGGAAAAAGGAGATCTTGGAGGAGTGCTAGCAAAACATTACAAGGTTGTAATTTTTTCCATGATTTCTATTATTAATATATAACTTGGCCTAGTTCTCTTAATGTCTACATTTTTCATTTCATGAATGTTTATCTTTGTCTTGTTTAAATCCAACATAGATAAATATACTTTCGGCTAACAATATATAGTAGTAGAAGAGGACTGTCTCATCCCTTGTAGGATGGCTACATCCATACTCAAAGCTTGGAGATCAAGTTCAATAGTTGGAGAAACGAGGACAACCTACAAGAAAGAGGAAAGCCATTTAAGTTTTCCTCTCTCTCTCTCTCTCTCTCTCTCTCTCTCTCTCTCTCTCTCTCTCTCTCNATGAACACATAAATTAGTCTTAAGGGGAAGTTAGTGTCTATTTGTTTTCCTTATGTCTTGGATCAAAGGAAACTGGATCGAAGGGGGATTTCACCTGTCCGTAGGGTGAATTCACCACAACACTCATATTTCTGTAATAGACCCAACTGTTACGACACCAATACGATGTACAACAGGTCAATTATTATTTTTTCATTTCAAGATGATAATACGATCACAACAACTCAACTTAATGACCCCAGTAACATAAGCATGAAATCCTAGCACATTAGCTCATTACAAATGTTGAATTAATTACAAAATTAATTATATAAGGAAATAACAACTACGCTAATTAACATCATCAAAGACCATCAAGGCGCAAAAGCATCTAAAAATTGACATGTACATAAACCTTAATGGCGATCTAGAGTTAATACTTCATAATATGAGTTACAATACAATTTTCATTACATCAAATTCATTAATCAACACCATCATCATCGGGAAGCACATTACCTAATGTCAAGTTATCATATGCACTTATCGATCAATGCACGCAATGATCCAATCATAAGGAATCATGTTTCCACAGAGAGACAAGCATAATAGTAACCAAGGCGCAACCATAAATAAGTCTAAACCTTCAACCATGACATAAAATCCATTGTGCCAGAAATCCAAATTTCATTGTTATACATTATATGAAACCTGTAGACGAAGGCACTCTAAAAAATCAAGAAAAACAAGACGCAGGGTGACTATATTCAATACATTTAATTTGTGCAACTGTTGGGCCCCGGTTTTGACTATGTTCCTTGCCCATACTACTTACCAGTGACCTCCAACTATATGCCAATATTACCCTTTTTTTGACCTCCTTTTGACATGATCAACATCCCTTTACCATTCAAAA
>JASDQU010097859.1:28506-48882 GCA_032191745.1 Picea mariana | reverse complement strand
GTCCTGATCTTCTCGCCACTTCGCTGCTTCGCGACCTCGTGCCTCGCAACCTTTAACACCAAATCCTCGGCTCTTCCACTCACGAGATTCTGAGTTCGCTCAGATCTAACGCCTGAGATCTATCCTTCTCTTCAGCGCGCGCTCTTCTTGTTTATATTCAGATCTGATGGCCCTCATGCTGTCGGGAATTTTGAATGGGATCCAACGATCAGCAACGCTTCTCCTCCAAGCTTACACATCCTTCTTACTTGGAAGAATTTCGACTCTGTGCTAATTCCTCCTGAGCCTTCACTTCTGAATCCCCAAGGGATTCTTAGAATTCTACGCCTCTGCAGAGTCTTCACATGCACACTCTAATCCTGCCATCTTCACTGTTATACTTCAGCCATCATCACTACTGTACTTTCCATCAATGACAAGTCTACACTGCCTGTACAACATGCCAACAATCCTTTGTACATTCTTCCTATATCCATGCCATATTCATTGCTATTCTTTCCATCAATGACAAGCATATGTTACCTGTTAAACATTTTCCAACATATATTCTCTTCTAAAAAGTCTATAACTACTGAATCAATGGCCTTCCTTGTTGGGATAGCTTCCACCCATTTGGTGAAATAGTCWGTAGCRGTSAGAATCCAYCTATGTTGGGCACTTKAATGAGGATTTATMTCACCTATGAAGTCAAGTCCCCATTKYTGAAAAGGAGCTTCTGTCTTGACTGGGACTAATGGCATCGCTGGTAGCTTATGTTTCCCTGTAAAAAATTGGCAAGGGCTGCAAGCTCGTACCTTAGCATTTACATCTGGGAAAAGTTTAGGCCAGTAATAACCAGCCCTTAGGATTTTATATGCTGTAGCTCTCCAAGCATGGTGTCCTCCACAGACTCCTTCATGAAATTGACTTATAACTTCCTTTGTTTCTGATTCAACCAGACAGACTAAGAGGAAACCAAGTGGGTCTTTCCAGTATAATCGTTTCTCGAAAATACAGTATTTAACTGCATGCAACTTCAACGTTCTAGCTTTGGATGGAGACAAGTCGGCTGGACGTTTTAAGGTTAATAAGTATGCTACTATGTCCTTGTACCAATTCGACGACATGAATTTCTCCTCAATCTTGTTTTCGACTATTTGGTCATCAAGTTCATTCACATCTATCCATCCTTCTTGCTCCTGAGCACTGTTTATCCCAAGAGCCCTAAAATTTGATTCAGCTAAAAGTTTAGCTAAACCTTGTCCTTTTACCAATTTGGTCGGTTTAACCTCCAAGTCAAACTCTCAAATTTTTGCTAGCCATCTTCCTCTTTTACCATCACTGTCTGCTTGAACCAAGATATCTTTTACAACACTAGTGGGTACATATGCGCTCACTTTGGAATGTAACACATACGTTCTAAAAGCTTTCATTGCTTTTACCATAGCATAAGCTTGCTTTTCCATTATATTGTATTTAAGTTCAGCATCTCGGAGGCTTTTTCTAAAGAAGGCTATAGGTTGCTCAAAGCCTTCTTCATTCTTCTGAAGGAGTACAGCAACAAGCGTGTGTTCAGAAGCAAATGAAAAGATAAGAAAATCTTTGAGGTAATCGAGACTGGCTAGTACCGGTGCCTCACTTATAATTTTCTTAATATGGGCAAAGGATGCCTTAGCTTCAGCTGTCCATTTTACTTCACTGCTTTTTCTGAGCATATCTGTAATTAATTTAACAATTTCAGCGAAGTTAGGAATAAATCTTCTCAAGAAATTTATTTTTCCTAAAAATGATTGAATTTATTTAACATTCCTAGGAATAGCTATTGTATCTATAGCCTCTACTCTTTTAGGATCAATCCTGATTCCATCACGGGATACAATGTGACCTAACAACTTGCCTTCCTGCATAGCGAAATGGGATTTTTTAGGATTTAAGGATAGACCAAACCTACGACATTTTTCAAATGTTTGTTTGAGATGAATCAAGTGGTCTTCATCCGATTTTGAAAAAATAGTAAGATCATCCAAATAGATGACTACAAAATTTCCCCGTTTGCCGACGAAAGCAATATCCATTGCGCGTTGAAAAGTATCTCCTGCATTCATTAGTCCAAACGACATTTTATCATACATAAACGTGCCCCAAGGAGTGGTAAATGCAGTTTTTTCTTTGTCAAGCTCACTGACGACAATTTGATTATAACCTAAAAATCCGTCAATCATGGACATTCTATTTGCCCCTACTACTTTTTCAAGGACATGGTCCATTTTAGGTAGAGGATAATTATCTTTGAGAGAAGATTTATTAAGATTCCTGAAATCAACACATAATCTGATTTCCCCATTTTTCTTTCTAACTGGAACCAGATTAGCTACCCAGTCAGAATATCTTAGGGGAACAATTATCTTAGCGTCCAGAATTTTTTTAACTTCTCGTTCGATAACAGGTAATAAAATAGGGTTAAATTGTTAGAGCTTTTGTTTGAAAGGTTTGACACCTGGTTTGAGAGGTATTTTATGTTCTGTCACAGAAGTGTCATATGTTTTCAGCTCTTTGTATGACCATGCGAAAACATCTTTACATTTTCTTAATAGCTCCATGTATTTGTTTTTTTTTTCTGTTGATAAATATTTAGATAGTTTGACCATTCGGGGGTTATCTACAGTTCCTATATTACAGTCTTCAACCTCCTCTGGTTGGGGTTGTAGAGTAGTTTTAGAAGGGATATCATCTTTATTAAAAAGATTTTCCAAAGGGATTAGACCCTTGGGAATTTGGTTGTTCTTGAGAACAAGCATTCGGTGGTTTGCAATTTTATTATGAAATTCTTTAGAATCCTCCCCTTCTTGCATGATCCATATAGGATCATTTTGATTTTCCTGATCGGTATGTGTTTCTGCGAATTCATCTAAAGATTCTAGAAACTTTCGAAGCTGCTCATCGTCTTCAAAAACCTGCCAATGTTGTATATTATTTGGTATCGAAGGGTGATGTCTCATTTGTATATGATATTTTAAATTTAAAGCGGTTGGAGGTGTAAAAGTTGACGCAGCTTTGGCTAAAACATCAACTTGTTGATTCTCGGATCGTGGGACGAAATGAAAATTCACAGAAGTGACGAAGTTCTTTATTAAATCCCAAACACAATTCCTATAGGATCGTAATCTAGGATGCTTAGCCTGATATTGACGATTCACTTGTTTTATAATTAATTCTGCATCACCAAATACTTCGAGATTATTAATCTTCATCTTTCTAGCAGCTTCTAGTCCTAGTACTAAAGCTTCATACTCACAAACATTATTTGTACAATTAGTATACCACTGGAGCCTATATGAAAAAGGAATAACAAATTGATCATCGGGAGCGATAAGAAGTGCTCCCGCCCCAGCTCCAAGATGGGAGGAAGCACCATCAAAATACATTTTGCATATACCAGTACTATATACATTTTTCTCAATTTCCTTTTTTTCAATTTTTTGTTCTGTACATTTATCATCTATATCTACTTCAAAATCATCATCTAAAGACAATATACAATTTCCTAAATCCTGGTCAGCAATATAAACTGGATGATTGTTAGGGTTTTTTGGGTCGCCTACAGTAAATGCCATGGATGATTTTAGGGGCCAAATTTCGCTCATGGGCTAATTTTCCATGGTTTTTCCAAAAACGAGATTCGCTAATTTAAAAATGATTCGCCCAAATTCTATAGGATAAAATTATTTTATCTTAAAAATCGCCAAAATTTAATAAAAACTATATAAAATCCTTATAAATTTGAATATTTTTACAAAAATATTGCCAAACATTTATAGTTGGAATATGAAGGATTGGTAAGATTTGCCAAGGTTTCTACATTTTAAAACAAATTTCCTTTCTTAAAATCATCCCTGGTAAATGCTAACCTTGTCTCTCTGTAAAGACGAGTAAATTGACCTCCGAAAACTGGAATTGTAGCATATGTCATATCTAGCTGGAGAGATCCTCCAAGCTTAGCACCCCATGATCTAGATAATAACATACCATATTTTGGGGGGATGTCAGCGACTACTACATCCATAAGAATACTTTTAGCAGGTATTTGAGCCAAACCTACTACTAGGTCTTTAATCATACCTATACATTTCACTTTTCTCGAATCGAAAGAATATAAATCACCATAGGGTCTTGTGATTTCGAGACCAACTTTTTCCATTATTTCCTTAGGCATAACATTATGAGAAGCTCCAGAATCCAACATACAGTTATGGAGAAGGTGATCAAACAGGGTTAATGTAATATAAAAAGGAGCTACTGTATCTCTTGCACCTTCGACGTGTGGACCAAAAACTAAAATAGGTTTATCATCCTCTAAATTAATAGCATCAGCCTGGCTTTCGTCTTCGGAAAAATTATTCATTTTAGCGATTTGTTTTCTGTATACAGGGTTTTTTGCTAACTCAACAAGAGGAATAGGAATTTTGATTTTATTTATTTTGTTTTCCAAATTAAAGTTTCCTAGAACCTTGTCGTTTTCGATGTTCGGGGCTTCCATACCTTTCTTCTCAATTTTGCGTTGAGATGTGCCCTTGTTTTCTTTTATCGGAGCTTGTGTCTTTACAGGAGGTGTTGCTACTGTTTCTAACTGTACAGGCTGTGAATCAAATGCGTTTTTCTTTGCAGACTGTTTATCTGCAACTTTTGGGGTTTCCTCATCGGTTTCTTTTCTTGGTAAAATCTTTTTTGTCGGAACATTTGGGAGATTTTTATTTCTTGGTCTCAAATAATACTTTCCCTGTAATTCAACAGTAATATCATCTGCAATATTTTGATATGTGCAATCATCAGTAATACTATTTCTAACTTGTTATTTCGATGAACTTTCCTTACTCAAAGATGCTTCGTAATCCTGTCTAGACAAATAAGGGGATTTATTGTCATCGCCAAGATTACTAATATCTTCGTCAAGTTATTCAAAATCTCCTAAATCTTCCTCTCCTGTGTAGTTTTCACTTTTAAAAGGTGTTTGAATTTTTTGATCTTCATTTTTAATTATTTTATGTGGTCCCTGAGGTTCAGGGTTCCTTCGAAAATCCTTTCTGGGAAAATTATATTTTTTAGATTTCTCTAGCTCCATTTTCGAGACCTTGTTTGAGAGTTCTCGAATTACCCTAGCCATCTCTTCCATTTTATCTCCAGAGGATTTACCTGAGCCTGAAGGTCCACCTTGTTCTTTAAATTTTTTATTTTCTTTGTTTCCAGTTTCGGTTTTTGCTTTAAGCTTCCCCGATGCCATCATATTGGATTCAATTTCAACTGCATCATCCTGCATTTTAGAGAGATGTAATGATCTCCTTTCTCTCAACAGTAAAGAAAAGTCAGGATCAAAAGCACCAGCAAAAGTCACTTTTGCTGTAGGTTGTGAAGGTTTAACTTCAGCTGGAATTTTATTGTACAATTTATTGAACCTCTGTGTGAAATCTAGAACTGACTCAGAGTTTTTCTTTCTAAGAGCTCCGAATTCTGTTAAATAGTAGAGGTGATCTTTTCTCTCTCCCCATTGTCTGATAAATGCACTTTCCAGTTCTTCATAGGATCTTAATGTTCCAGCTGGTAAAGATCGGAATCAAGTCCTCACTCGTCCCTCAAAAGTTTGAACCAGTAATCTGGAATAAACGTCTTCATGTTCTATTCCGAGTATGTCTGCAAATTGATCGAAAAAGTTTATATGTTCTTGGGCAGTCAAATCACCTTCCCCTGTAAAATTCGGAAGGCTTTTCATATAGTTCTCAGGAAGATCATGAAGAGGAACAGGAAGAACAAGAGGAGCATATCTTGCAGCCACTTTAGCAAAAATCCCAGGAAGCGGTACTTGACCACCTCCAGGGGCACCGCCTCCAGCTCCAGCACCTCCTTGTGCGGGCATGCTTAGATTTGGAACTGAAGTTTGGACAATGTGAGGAGAAGATTATGGGAAATATGGAGAAGAAACTTAAAGAAATGATAAAGTATCAAATGAAGGGGGAAGTGAAAGTGATCTTTCAAGAGTTTCCGATGAGTTTGATTGTGTAAAATTAGGCTGATCTATAGTATATGTGGATAAAAAGATTTGTTTAAGTGATTTTCGTGATTTTAAAATTTTTTCCGGATCAAAGACTGGCGAGGTCTGTTTACTATCCGGGTTATTTCTGGTGTTCTTGTGGCTACTAGCCAGTTTATTTAATTTGGAGTCGCCAAGTGAAAAATAATTTAGCCTTAGAAGGTTTTCTGTTCTTGTTCACTATCAACAACAGAAAATGTCAATGTCATTCTTCCCAGGGAAAAGATTCGTTTCTTTGTTCCTCGACAACGGTGCCAAAAAGATGTTGTTCCTGAGTTTATGTTTTAAGGCTATAAAACATACCGTCAAGGCATCCGTAAATGATTTCAAAGGAATAATTTAGAAATAGTAATTTTAAAGAAGGTTAAGGCAAAATCAGTTTCTCAACTGTCTTTGTCTTGCTTCTTGTTGTTCTTGGATGCTAATGTCACGTTCAATAGCAGCCCATGATCGTTATAGTTCTACCTGGTTGGTTGTTGTCTGTAAAATGGTGTTAAATAGGTTTAAAGCAATGCTAGTTTGGTCTTGGAGTCTGGGTTCTACGTTAGGTTGTCTGCTACTAGGGAAAGTCATGGATAAAGAAAGTTTTTTTAGGGTTTATAAAGGAATTTTAATAAATTTGTCACTTCAGATTTCTAGAGATGAGATCAAAGAAGACAATTTTGAAATCTAAAACAGTAATATAAAACACATTCAAGGCTGTTTCTCGGTTTTATAACAATTTTGAGAATTATGAACAACGAATGAACATTACAGAGAAATATAAGGCTTTTATCATGAAAGAATCTTATATTTCCACAGACAATGATGAAAGAAAAAGACAATTTCTAACAAGGGTTAAGAATTAAGGAACAAAAGCTTTACAGGTCTTAAAATTGCTAAAGCAATTTTAGAGGAAAGACTGCAAACCTTTTAACATCCAAACCAACCTGAAAATATAAATTGTTGTATTTAACTTCAAATTGATTTACTTGTTAGATATAACATTTAAAGGAAAAATTCAACAGAATATGATAAACAGGGAGAAGACACATAGTTACAAAGTTACAGGATCCAGAATCTCGTTTGCGATTTGTATTCCGATGTATTTCAAAACTAATATTACAAAAAGGGCTCTCTCCAAAATTTCTGAAGCCTTTTCTCAGCCTTTTGAAATTATATTTATAATTTTTCTTCAAAGTTTCACATTGGTAACTAACCAACTCCCTAATATTACGGTTACATAAAATAATGTCAACCGTTTACAATTTTATTTTAAAATTCTAATAAAAACATTTAAAAAAGTTTTAAGTTTGCGTTGACGAACTTCCTTTCTCTGTTTCAACGCACTGAACACATTTTCTCAAAAAATTTACTAAAATCCTGGGAGCCTCAGGTATCTCATTTGCTTCAAATGAGAAAAATCTCCTCTGTAATTCGGATAATTGACTTTCTATCATACCTTCTGTGAATTTAACTATTTTCAACTTTAAACTCGAATTCACCATCCACTTGTTAATCTTTGTGATGTTGATTAATTTGATGTTCGAAATTTCTGCTTTCTTTTCCTCGAGCTCTTCTCTAAACCTCATTTGATGCTTGACTATATTGACTTCCCCTAACAACCCAGAACAACCATCTGTTTCGATATTCAATGAATCTTTTTCAATGAGATCGAAGATTCCTTGGCAATCTTCATTAACTTCTTTTGTGATTCTTTTATATTCAGCCAATTTTGATTCCCAGACTTTTATCATTATATCCCCTTTTACCTGTTTAGAAATAGATAATTTTTTATTTTTTCCAATTTCTTCTTTTAATGAGGAAGCCATTGCTTTCTGAAAAGTAGTCCTTGCTGCCTTCACTTCTCTGTCTTTCTGGAACACATTTTCCATGGACTTATTTGATTCCTGAAAATAATTCTGAATTATTTCCAGATTCCCTAATACTTTTTGTTGTTCCTCCTCTATTCTTGCATATATTTCCGATGACTGTGTCCTGAAATGTCCAAGTTCAACTACTTGGTTAGTAATAAAATTAATCTTATCATGCAACTGTTTATTTTCTTCTCCTAGCTTTTGAACTTGTTCTTGTGTGACTTGTATTAGATGTTTTTCCTCATCTAAATCTTTATTTAGTTTTTGGATTTCTTGCATATCATTGAGTCTAGCTTGTTCTAGACCCTTCTGTATTCCCCAACCAATATTTCTTTCATTTTCCTTCAGTCTGTCTTGCAACTGGGTTATTTCTTGATCCTTCTGTTCAAGCATAGTTGTTAGGTTTCCTACAGAATATATATTAGCTGATTCTATAGCACCCATTGTTCCTGCTAACTCTGTAGTGAACTCTCCTTCCTTGAGTTTCTTCCCATCTATGTTAACTCTATGCTTCTTAATCGATCTTTCTCCTGCAGGATGAATTTCATGTTTCAAGACAACTCTTCTCTTTTTGCTGAAAAAATAATCTGACAAGGGGATTTCATCTCTTGAAATCGGCTCTAGGTCACTGACATACAAACATCCTTCATGAGGGGTTCCAAAAGTAGACTGTAGTGGAGTTAAAGATGTAATGGGGCTACCAAGTTCTTTTGAAGCAGTTCCTCCAATATTTTCTATAATATCATCAAGAATTATTGGACTTGTTTCCAATTCTTTTCCTTTCTCTGTCCCTGGTTCTTTTATCTGAGAACCCTCTGTGTTTTGAGGAGCTATTTCAGAATCCTTCAACTTATCTTTGTCATTTGATTTATCCTGAGTATCAGTTTCAAACCCTAGAGGGGTTTCTTCCTGTTCTGGCAATGAAGTCGATATTTCACCTTGTAAAATATTCGATAGGCAGCTTCGCCTATGTCTTTGAAAAGATGGAAACCAAGCCTGTGAGTCAGGTGACAAGGTCTGTACTCTGTTCTGCACTTCCTCATAAGACTTAACATATTTGAAAATATCATCATAAACAGAAACTTCATGTTCATAAGCTTTTAAATTACAATGTATGTAATGCCGACTAATTATTTGGTAAGGATCATGTTTTTTGTGCTCGATGTTTACTAATTTCACTTCCTCCAATGACTCGGCCTCTGCCTTAGAATGACCTAAGTTTGATAAAGTAAATTTCCCGATATGGACAGGGAAATATGGCCATACTTTTTTCTGAAGGGATTTTAATTCTAACCCAATACCACCCTTGGCTAACTGATGAGCCACTTCTCTGCATACCAATCTATCTGGTAAGAACTTCGGGAGTGCGTGAGGAGGAATAGAACAACCATAGAATCTAACATAGGAAAAATTTTCCTCAATAAACCAGTCTGCAACCGATTTGAGGCTTTCTATGATTACATCAGAAATGCGAGGGGGTTCACATCCAAAAAATATTTTGTGCAGAGGAATAATGAAAAAATGACAAACATCATAAAAAATATCTTTAGCATTTTCTTCCCAGAGAGTTGAGTGGTATTTATGAACAGGCTCTGGACATGAAACATTCCAACTCCAATTCATTAATGAAAAGTGAGTCATAAAACAAATGGCATCCATAATATATGCAGACATATAAAAAGACACTGGCTGCTTTATAATTTACAACCTCTTGCGTTAGGTTATCTGACAAAATTTTATGCCAATTAAAACTACGTCCTTCTGAAACTTCCTCTAAAAAGGGTACCCAGTCTGCATGAAAGTGACAGGGATCTTTTCTCCTGAAAATTCTGCATAACATCATGGCTATGTAAACCATATATTCGTTTAAGGAGGCCAAAGCATAAATCCCATGAGTATCGGCCCTAAACTTTGCTTCGGACCTCGCCCATCCTCTAATCATGTCAGGATATGTCTGGCCTACCTCAACACATTCCTTTCTTTGAAACTCAGCTAAAAATTCAGCATTAAAGGTGTGTTTATAATTCAACGAGAGTTTATACATTACTTGAATGTGCTCAGGCCTGAATGAGCCGACGACAACTCCTTGCTCGTTCATAATGCTTCTTGTTGGGATATATACCCTATCCAGAGCCCAAATGATCATATCGGTATATGTCACCAGCCTCGGACGCGCAACAACCTTATGAAGCTCAGACTCAGCAATGTCTCGGAGATGATTTTCCGAATCAGGGTCTGCATGTTTAAGCTCATCCTCTAGCAATTCGGAAATTCCAGTCCACGAATTGACGGAGTGTATGCCATGTGGAGTAGTATCAGAGATAATATCACCTTCCTGTTGGTCTTCGTTTTTCTTCGGTGATTTTTTGGGTTCCATAGCTTTGCGTTTAACTTGAAAACCTGTCACATAGAGTGGATGAAAAACTTAGCTTTGAAATGAAAATACAAACGTTCGATCGTTTAATTTGAATATATCTTAAACATAATAAGAATCGTACATCTGTCATGAAATAAAAGCTCGTAATGCAGAAAAGATTTTCGGAGATATGCATTCAATGCCCGTACTTAGGCTTTCTCATCTTTTTCGAATAAAAGAGAAACATACTTAATCGGACCACGATGCATTAATAAATACTCAAAGAATGATTAACTTTAAAACTGTTTAAAAAGTGGATTTATTAGTGCTAATTTTGAGTTAAATCTAAAACATGATTTTTTGGGGTTTCGACAGTCTTGATGTTGAAAAAATATGTCATTGAAGAAACCCGATCATCGAAATCGCGAAGTCGTGAAATCACGATGTATTAATTAAAATTTAAACGTTTTTAGTATGTTCGTTAATCGAGATTAAACTTTCTCGGGATTTCGTTAATTAGAATTCTGGAAATCGGGATTTCGGGAAACCTGATGACATTGAGACGTGATCTCATGGAATCGCGAATCCCAAAATTGTGAAAATGCAATTGCGCATTTCTTTTAATCATGATTAAGGCTAAACAGGATTAGTTAATTTTGACGTAAACTGTGGATCGGGGTTTCGTAAATCGGGAATTCGGGAAACACGATGACAAGATATATGATCTTGTTGAATCACGAATCTCGATATCGCAACGTGATTAACTTAATATTTAAACCCTCTTAAAAGAGAATTAAATGATTTGTGTTTTAATTAAGTCTTAAAGTATCGGGAGATCGGGGATCGGGGTTTCGCAATTTGATTTGCATCAAAATTTTGTTTACAGAAAACCTCGAATCCTGATTTTTTTAACATTTGAATGAAAAACTCGCGAATTTAAATTTATACTTCTTTTAAAGAATTTTTCGAAGAGTGTTGGAAAATTAATATTTTATAAATTTTATCCGTTCTTTATTTAAAAATAATAAATAAAAAGGTATTGTGAATTTCAGAAATGACGAAATTTTTGTTTTAGGAAAGCCGAAAACTTAAAGACTCAAAAAATAAAAATCTAGGCCTGAAAGATAAAAAAATTTTGAGATCTGTTTCAACACAGTGATCATTGTGCTCTTGCTCGCTATCTCATTATTGTGTCTAAGTACCCCTCCAAACCCGAGATTGTTAACCTTGAGCGCATATGTCAGACGAGTTGAGCGTTGCAGGGAAAGTTGTTGAAGAATTTCTGATCGACCTCATGACTGAAAGGGTCATGTCGATGTCTACAGGTGTAAAAGCATCGTCGACGAGAGGAATGCTAGCCTCTCCATCCACTGCTCACGGAGCCAGACCATCTCGACCATCAGATGAAAAACGAACCAAGCACAAGGATGATCTAGCGAATGAAAAATTGATCCCGACCATATTACACACCTATCTACCACCTTTGAGCAGCGCAATAAATTGAGATGGCGTGCCCAGAGATTTCGAATACACCTTGGTCACTGCGTACCTCCCGAAGGGGATACACGTAGTTCGAGCAGACCAATATAAGATTGCAGCATTGAAGTTTAGTGACTTCAACCTTGGAGATCGCAAATTTTATAACATGCTCACCCCACATAAGTACCTGAACCAAACTAAGGGGAAGAATTCGAAGATAATCCCCCAGTCATGGACTATGAAACTCGCGCAGTCCACCTTGCTCAATGTCATGAAGATTCCCCACTTTGGACGACACTAGGAGGTAAATGCATGTGTCAAGCTGCTAATGTCCTTTTACCATGGTGGTTATTTGTGGCTAAACCGTCGTAGAACAGTTGATCCGACACTGATCAATCAGATCACGGGGTTGAGTATGCAAGGACCCAATCCACATGAGTTTTAACCTGGAAAAGCCATGGATCACGCTCTAGCACAACGGATCAAGGACACTTATGGTGATGTCGATAAGGGAACGCGAGGCTACAAGGTAGCTTCTATCTAGAGTGGTGCAGTGTGCCTCGCCTGTCAGTTGATTGCAGAGAAATTAGTATGAAAGAATCGACCCACCTAAGTCACCAGTTTTGTAGTCAACCTCACAGGAAAATGCACGGAAGGCCTTTAGATGAATTGGGCAAAGTACCTGGTGAACCAGTTGGAACTTGACTGCAAAGAAGCACAAGATCAAGGATATGAATTTCATTTCAGCTAGCTCTTGATCCTTATAGCTTTTATTGCTTGGGAGCTGCCAGAAGGTGTGACCTTCCCGGACATTGAGCCATTTGAACCACTGGCCGAAAATTTCAGTACACTATGGTATTCAAGTGACATTAATAAACAATGGCAGTCAAATGATGTTTTTCATACCTACTATAATCAGCTGAAGGTATCCATACAGTCTGAGCCTCACATGACTCCAAACACTCTACATCGGTTCAGGCCTCTGATGAAGTTCAACGCAGATCGACATTTTACTTACATCACTGCGTGGGTTGACAAACACAAGAAACAACTTTAGTCCTACTACAAGCTGATGGAGGAGGAATTGGAGGAGATAAAAAAGGACTGGTCGGCGGACCTCCTTATTCCAGTAGATCCTGCAGAGATATCTGACATTAACATCCCAGAAATTGTGCAGGATACACCTGGACCTAGCGGGGCAAAGAAGACTGAAGAGGTCCAAAGAGTAGATAACGCATCCAAGAAGACTGCCTCCATCTCACTGGAGCAAGGAGGTGATGGCGAAGAGTTAGGTGACAAAGAATTCGAACATAATCAAGGAGACAAGGTTGATCCCCTGAATAAGAGGAAAGGTGTGCCTTCGAAACCTTCCTCCCAGAAGAAATCGAAGGCCACCATGACCATGATGCAGACTTTCCTCACCTCCGATGACTTCAACTTCCTCATAGAAGCCCTGCAAGATGCTTCACTGGAAATAACAGAGATACAAGAAGCAAAGCAAGAGGATATGTATGTTCTAATAGAGAATGAACTATGAGGGGTAAAACAAGCCCTACAGTCCATCTGCACAGTCTCCACTGCGCCGGGAGAAACAGAATTAGGAGATGAACCAACTCAACTCCACTGCTTAGCCGATACAGTCAAAGCTTTCCTTCAACGAGCATAGGAAGAAACATAGCAAGCCACCCAAGCTTTGACACAAGTACAAGGGGTACTAGTAGAGAAACACAGTGCTGCATAATGAGAAAATATTTCTCTCCAAGTGAAGTTTGACGAAGAAAAAGAAAAACTACAACAAGAAAAGGAACAATTGCTCGTGGAGAAACTTGAAGTAAAGGAAGTGGTCAACAGTGCACTTCGCTCTGTGACAGTCATAGAAGTAAAGGCAAAAGATCGAGTTACACAACAAGTCATGCAACTGAAGAAGTGATCCAACAACTACAACGATGCATCACAGGCTTGGAACTACGCGCAGTACTCGAGACCCCACAATATGTAATATACCAAAGAGAAGCAACCGCCTAGAGCACAGTTGAAAGGCTAAAGGCTCTTACCTTGGAATGTAAGAAACTCATTGATCACAGTGCCCAGACCTATGAACAACTCACGTAGAACCCATAATTGAAGGCAATGGAGTCGCAGCTCCAAGAGGCAAAATATCAATTCGAAAAGATACAGGCACAGCTGAAGCCCCTGTTAGCTGTGGAAATAATGAAGCGATCCCAAGAGTAGTGGATCACTCAGCAGCAGATCCACACTATCCAAAGTAGAGTTATGGAGGTAACTCAAAAACTCCAACATGTACAAGAAAAGTCCTATCAATTGTTTACAGAAGTAGAAGGCCAAGGAGCAGATATAGAGTAGGTTGTTACTACAACTGAACATCATCTAGAGGGACCTATAAATGATGCAGTCAACCAAGCATTCACTGAACAGGAGGCTGTAGCATAGCAGCAAGTCAAAGCAACTCGATCCAAGCTCAAGGCATTCGAAGAAAAACTAGTCTGACCATAGTGACTTGGGATGAGTCACAGGTGAGTGTTGGGGGCCTGTTGTCCCTTGACCAAGTTTTGGTAGATCCTTGGTCAATTTTGACCTATTTTGGGACTTCGACATCCTGTCGAAGACGGAGTGCAAGACGAAGCAGAGATCACAGNGGGAATATGTAATGGGTATAGGATGTCGGCCCATGGGTTTACCCATGTTTAGGCCTATTTTGTAAAGTATAAATAAGTAGCTAGGTGACATAAGTAACAGCGACCGATAAGCTAAGTGCTAAGTGCAAGTGTGGTTTATAAATTCTTTGTGCATACTGTGAGAGACTTACGGAGCTAGGTGCAAGTAGTTGTAACAAGACTGTGAAGGGATTTGTGCTGTAACGCAAGGAAGAAGGATCTAGCGAGCTGCGCATATATTCTGTCCTATGTGGAGTAGGGTTTTGAGGCTCTGTGCATGTAACCTATTGAAGAAGCTAATAAATAAGAAGAGTTGGTGGACGTAGCCCCAGGGTGGGTGTGAACCACGTAAATACTGTGTTAGTCTGCTCTATACAATGTTCTGATGTATTTATGTGTTATTTGCTAAGTGTTGGATAAAAATAGATAGATAGATATGCTTATGATTTGTGCTTTGTGCTTATGATGAATCTGGATGCTAGATATGACATAGGTGGATGTGATTAGTGCTTGAATCTGCTAGATCTGATCCATTTAGTTATGCTAAGTTCTTAAATACATTAGATCTGGGTGAATGCTTCGATGCTTTGTTTTATCTGCATAGTAGATATTGGTTAAATAATGATGAAATGACGGTGCTAAGTGATCTATTAAGTATTATAATAACAGATCTGTGTCCCAGCTAAGGCTGCAGACACCTGAGTCCTGCAACTACCCCTACCTCTACCTTGGGTGAGACTTCATCTTCTTCGCAGGTGTTGCCGAAAGGGTCGGTAGTTAGGGTTTTGTTGGTGCATTGAACCCTGGGTCTGCCCTTGTGCCAACATTAACCAAAGGTGTATGAAATGAGTGCCACATGTCTCCAATGATGAATGCCATGTGTTAATTCTATATGAATGCTACATGTCTCCACTAACGAATGCCATGTGGCTCTAGATTTTCTAAATTTGATATTTTTTGAGTGCTAAGTGTGGAGATCTCTCGGATGGCTGATTGCCAAAGCGATGTGGTGGTTCGGCGTTCGGGAGTTTTTGACAAAGACGAGCTCGAACATTTTGGACCCAAATTCATGGAGTGGCTTATGTGTAACTCTGCAATTAAACCTCCCATGAGTTCTGGAATCCCGAATGTATGAGAGCCATTGATCTGATCAGCCTGTTGGATCTCCACCATTGAAATTTAACCTGTCTATTTTCACAATCCAGGCTCGAAAATGACTACTCCGAATTGCTGCGTTCTATTCATGGGCATTCGTTGTGGAAGCTTACTGCACATACAAAGGACTTGGTGGCCCTAGATGTCTCCTGTGCACAAAATACTTGGTGGACCTGATGCACGCTCAATCAATGGAAAACATGATGACAAGTATTTCAAACCAAATCACGACATGTAATTATCCTTCAAGAAAACAGAAATAATTTGCACAAAGAACTAATCAAGAATGATAATGAATAAAAACTAAGTCATCCAGAGAGGGAAATTGACTCAACCAACCAGAAGGGTAAATATTTTCAATAAGGTATAGGGAAAATGAGGCAGGAGGGGCAGGGGTGCAGACTTAGGTTTCAATAGTTGTCATGGTTACTTTGTGAATTTTGTCTATGTTTGACATATGTTAAATTCTTGTATGTGTTGCATATGAGTATTGGTTGTCATTTGTTAATTGATGATAGTTCATGTTAGTATGATGCATATAGCATGAATTTGTAGATATGCATGGATATAACTAATATGGTTAGTTTATCATGTTGTGTTAACCTGATGATGTTGGTTATGATCCAACAAGAAGAGGATTGAGTGGCCGAAGGTGTATGGTGGTAGCCTATGTACACTAAAATAATGAAATTCATGGATGTGCGGTCAGAGAATTAAGTTCCATGTGCATTCAAATATGAGTTGACACACGACGCTGAGATGGTGGTGCACAGGTTGTGTCATGGGAACAATATGATAGTGCGTGCATATTTGATTTCTTTCCGTTGCTTAAGGTGGTGATGAAAGAAATTGTTGCTTCGGTTGTTATAAGTTGTTTGGTGTGACTCAAGCTTTGGTCAAGTTCTTTACTACAAGTGATATTGCATGGATTGAATTAAAGTAGACTCTGCGCTGTGTACTCCTACAGTAATATTGCTTAGTGTTTTGCTCAGATTTACAGTTTAGATTTTCAAAGCATAAATAAGGTGGTAATGGGACTCAGTGAGAGTCTAGGTATGTTACAACCCTTGGGTTAGGTGATGTAGCATAGCCTGGGGTGGCTAGGGACGTTACAATTTAACTTTCTCTTTGATGCATTGGACTGTTGTAGTCGTAGCTTGAATCCATGGTACATAATTCTTATTAAGTATTTGTTGGAATAGCTCGATGTCTTCTGCTTGGGCCTTGTAGAATGGTCGAATGTGGTTCAAAATTCCAAGAAACCATTGAAGATGAACCTTTTATAAGAGTACATCAGGGATCTTGCTGAAGGTGTACAAAATATGTTTTTGAAGTATGATTTGTCCTTTAACAATTTTAAATCCCAATAAGTCAATCTTTGTTTTCCCTATTTCCCTATTTTTCTTAGATAACGTTTGACCATTTTTAAATACAAGGTCATCAAAAACCTACAAATATTTTAAATGTTCCTACAAGATTTTGGAGAAGAATAAAAAAAATCAATATAAGAAATCATCCATGGATATTTCCTGAAGATATCCTCCATTCTCTTTTGAAATTATCCAAGGGAATTCTTGAGCCTTGTTACCCTCTCAGCCTAGGGGTAACTAAGGAGATAATGTCTCAAGGCCCACAGGTAGTAGACATGGAGTGTCAAGAGCTCGATGCATAACACATCCTATAGATCCCCTCTTCTTCACCACGCTTCACCATCATCATTGGCAGTAGAGAAACATACACTACACTAGCCTGGCTCCCAGAAAACAACAGGTCTTGCTTCATGAGGTAACAAGTCCAGTCTCATGGTAAGTGTCACTTCAATATTTGAATAATTTAAGCATGTTGGAAAGTCCTTTCTTGATTATAGAAAATTTGCTTGGAAATTATATATTTTGTTTAATTTCACCTCGGTGGTTCATGGCATCCTAGTAAGATGGTCACCCTCAAGAAAAGGGTTTCTACTGGGGGTTTTCCTTGAAGGGTCATCATACCATTCCTCACTCATACTTACCACTTTCAACACTTCTTTCCCTCCATTTCCTCATCTTTTGGGATTTTAGGTGCATTGACCCCAAGAAGGGCTTGTACCTCATTTCATGGGAAGAAGGGGTTGAAGGCCCAAAGGTGTTGTAGCTGACATCATACATAAATTCTCACCCTAAAGTCCCGAGAGCCATGAAATGCTTCTCTAAATGAATAAAGGACTTTTAAAAATAAATAAAAATGTCCCACTTGATGGGGGAATGCATCGTGGTGTTCTTTAAATTCCAGTGCATATAACACTCAATCTGTTCTAACTTCAAGTGGCACTGCAATGCTCTTTTTATTTCCATTACACATAACACTCAATGTTCGAACCTAATAAAAAGGAAAATAAAGGGCTTGTAAAAAGGTTTCATTATAAATAAAGGGAACTCAAGGATGTAGCACGCCCTCCACAAAGGCACCCATAAATGAGACAATATGAACCCTTGATATGTCAAGAACCCCAAGCCCAAGAGTCTTTCCCCACTCCACCTCATCTCATTACATGATCTAGATAGAGTCTTCTTGGGAAACATTCCTTGACTTGGGGATTAGCCTACCCAATAGGGCACCATGACTCCCCTCCCATACCTAAATTTGGCAAAGTTTATAAGGTCTTTCAGAATTTGTTTAATATGAAAAGAGGGATTTAATGCACTTGTTTGGGTGGTTCTTGTATTAAATTTGGCTTACTTGGAATGAATCATATGACTTGTGGACTCTTGGAGGGTGTACTTGTTGTCTTTGCAGGAACTTACCCGTTGAAATATATGCATGAAGGAACCATGCCACTTGGACCTTCATAGGGGCTTGAAATACCATAATGTGGATGCCATGCCCCACATTTAGGAGACCATTGATGATGAGAATTTCACCTTGAAGGTGGAGGATATTGCCTTTGGAGTGTTAGCACTCTGTAAATTCCCAGAGGTTGTCAGAGGGAAAAATAAATTTAATAGAGGTAACTTACTAGAACCACTTTGAAACTGGAATCTAGCCCTATTAGTTTCAGAGAGGGATCTCTTTGTATGATTTAAATATGTTTGGGTTTAAAGATATTAGGCTAGTTAAATGAATCTGAGTTTGTTTGTATTTTTTTATAAAGATGGGTGAAATATTGCTATAAACATCCATTGGGATATGGGGTCTACGTTAGGGATTGATATCAGACACAGATTTTATTATGTTTCTCCACCGGCAAGATAATGAAAATGTTGGATCCTTTAGAATTTAAGTGACGGAAAGACAAAAAAAAGTGAGATAGTCAATCGAAATAATAAAGCATTTAAGAATTTCTTTATTACAATATCAAAAGAATAACATTCAGATCGTTAAGAGCCAGAAACATAGCATTCGAGATAAATTCTGTACTTAAATCCTTTTAAACGATTAGATTAGAAAAAAAAATGATAACAGAAAAGGATAAAAATTAACAAAGAAGAAAACACATCACCAACATCAACATGTAGGAATCCTTTGAAAACACCTTTTTATCATTGGTAGATCTCTTCAAAAATATTACAGATCTATCTTGCTTGGGTGCAAAAATCAACCCTCAATACTTTGAATTCTGAAGTATTTACAGAAAAATTACAACTGATCCTATCATTAATGATCAGAATATGGTGGAGAGAAAATCTAACTAACTAGATTACATATTACAAAAAAGTAGGAATGATAAATGATCCTCTCAAATCCTTGGTACCGATTCTGAGGAAGGTGGTTGGTGATTCATATTTGACTTGACTATGATTGTCCCACATGCTGACTTGGATGTACACACCATCTCTACTCGATCAAAGCACACATGTCATCCCATCTCTTTTGACTATGGATGGTAACTTTGAGTAACCTTTGGTATACTTCATCCATCTTTGTGTACGTGGAAAAGTTTGGCTTGGTGATGAAGATGTACTTTATGTTGTGTTGGATGCTTAGGTCTAACTGCAGAGTCTCTAAGAATTCTTTTTCAGTAATGTTTCCTTGTATTCCTGCAAACTTAGAGCCATATTTTGCCACTGTGATGATCTTTTGTTTGTAGCCTGAGAGAGTAATCAACTTGTCATTGATAACTAATAAACTTGGAAGACCTTTCTTGTGTAGAAATTTCAATACAATTAATGTATTTTCTGTGATTCTCCTGATCTAACAATTATATGCCACTGTTAAATACATAATCGCTTCTACTATTATTCTTGCGGAAAATTAAACCACGATCACAAAGTGAAATATCAAGAACACATAACACAAAAGTTTTATAGGGAAAGCATAAAGCTAAAAAAACACACTATCATATATTATGTATAACATGGATCATGAAACAATCTCATACAAAACTCTAATCCAAGAACTCTCAGTACAATACAATTGTCTCACACTGTCATACAAAACTCAACAAATACATGTGCCAATTTCTGTGTCTAGACAACCTGCCTCCTCTGCACAATCCCTGCAATTAGAAATTATCACAATTGAATTCAAATTGCCTAGTTTGCACATGCTCATGAGCATATTCACTACAAGTGTGATTGCATGAGTGCACTTCACTCAAATCACAACTGATAGCCAAACTGTCCCTTTCACCTGTTATCTCAACTGGGTCTCCATTGGATCTGACATGCATGTAGTTAACCATGGTGAATCTTTAGTTGCATGTGAGTTCACTGATTGTGAATTAATTAATAATTAATTCATTGAACTCTCACTAGTGCAAGTTTAGTTACAACTAGTACAACTAAGCTTAACTCACTTAACTACACTTATAATTCC
>JASDQU010097855.1:3409-17068 GCA_032191745.1 Picea mariana | reverse complement strand
AGGGGAATCTTGTGAGAAGGGAGGGCCCACCTTCTTCACAAGATTCACCCGTTAGTTTTAGAGTGTGTTAGTGTAATTTATGTTTATGCCTTGCTTAACTTTTGCCTTGCTGAAATACTACTTTTGATGAATTCTGCTTTGCTGAAACACTATTGAACTCTTCCTTGTTTTGTGTGATGATTTTATAAGATTTGTTAATCAGAGACTGGGCTAAGGGTTCCTGCTTAGAAAGGAAGGGATTAGAAGGTCTTGTTCTCTATAGATTTCAATTATTACTGCAGTGTGCTAGTCAAGGACTGGGCTAAGGGTTCCTGCATAGAAAGGAAGGAATTAGAAGGTCCTGTTCTCTGTAGATTTCAATTATTCCTGCAAGTGTGCTAGTCAGAGACTGGGCTAAGGGTTCCTGCTTAGAAAGGAAGGAATTAGAAGGTCATGTTCTCTATAGATTTCATTTATTTCTGCAAGTGTGCTAGTCAGAGACTGGGCTAAGGGTTCCTGCTTAGAAAGGAAGGAATTAGAAAGTCCTGTTCTCTATAGATTCCAATTATTTCTGCAAGTGTGCTATTCAGAGGCTGGGCTAAGGGTTCCTGCTTAGAAAGGAAGGGTTTAGAAGGTCCTGTTCTCTATAGATTTCATTTATTTCTGCAAGTGTGCTAGTTAGAAACTGGGCTAAGGGTTCTTGCTTAGAAAGGAAGGAATTAGAGGGTCTTGTTCTCTGCTAGATAGAGTTAGCCTTCTACGCATTAATGTTTTCATGAAAGTGTGTTAATCAGAAACAAGGTGCTGGAGTTCCTACTTGGGAATAAGGGTCATGTTCTCTGGTTACAGAATAGTTGTTCTTTCCTGTTGCAGTTGTTATTTTAATGTAATCCAGGATTCTTTAGATTAATTTTTAAAGATCTGCAATAGGTAGGTTGCTTTCCTGTAATTCAAGTCAGAACTTTAGTTCATTCAAGGCAAGTGTGATTAATATAGTTTCCTTTACTACAACTCTAAGTTGCTTTTGGAATTGAGCATATATAGTGCGTGGTTATCTTTGAAATGACAGACTTCCCTGGGTTGACAATTTATGTAGCACTTGATTGTTTGAGTTAATTAAGCAATTATAGTTACCAACACTATTGTTCCCATAATCCTCATCTGGATGACTGAATAAGTATTGGATCATTTGATTTGTCCCATCATCTTGAACTATGCTATTATTGTCATCTACTTCCATGGGATCATTAACTTGATCTTCATTATCTACTTCAAGTTCTTCATCTTGTACTACAACATCATTTCTACTACTACTTGGTGCTTTGTGCATAAAGTTAGGGGGTAAATCTAACTTTATAATTACAAACAATCATGAAAAATTAGTGCATGTATAAAACAATATAAAAGTTTGAGAATACAATAAATATTGAAACAAATAATGAATGTGTATATAGCTAATTACCATGTGACAATAATCATTTGATCCCCCATCCATGTGGCCATATTTTCTAAAATGTTTTTTAGTTGTTGCTATTAAAACTCTTTCGGGACATCTAGTACAACAATTTTTGCAAGGGGAATAACATTTACTGTCATCCTTTTCACCCTCTTTAATTTTTTTCCCACCTCTAATGTTTTTTGAAATTCTTCCCAATAGACATATACTGAAAAAAAATCTTTTTTTTTGTTCGCCAAGAAGACCGGATTATACCCTTTTTGAAGTGTCATTATTATATAAAACTTGTCACAACATCCGTAAAATGAAACATATTTATATATTTTATAACGTCACAATTCCGACGATAGTTTACCAAGTCAAATTTGACTTGGTAAAATACTAGGTGACGATTGGGATGGGGAAAACCTAGTTTCCATAACATCACAAGTGTGATGACTATTTTACCAACGTCGCAAGATATATAAAAATGCAATGTTGTTGCAAGAGAGACGTCTACCTACCTTCATCGCAAGAATGACATGTGTTTTTATTACGTCGCAAGAGTAATGTTATCGAGAAATATGGAGAAAAAAATTTAAAATTTCCTCTATTTTTCGAAAGTATGGACAATTTTGTCCATAACATCGCAAATAGAACGTCAAATTTTTTCCAATATGTACTAGTGTATAGACTTATCTAATGTGTCCTTTTTATTCTGAACTTCAAGCGATCTTTTACTCACGACATCTTTCATTTTATTTACGGCATTTTCTACTGATTTTTTATTTAAATGATCATTCTTTTTACTATTATCAGCTATACTTCACAACATTTTCTATAGAATAAGAGGGAATTTAAGCAGTTCAAAAATCGATATATTTTCCCTTATTTTTTTAAGATCTTCAACCAGATCATATTCTAAATCTAGGGCAACAAGGTTTTGTGTTGTTTTAATCTATTTTGGTTGTTTGGATACCATACTTTTACTTGTCTCATGTGAGGATGTGTTTTGCACCTTACTTCGAGTATTATATGAGTGTTGATTTTTATGGACAGTTTCAAAATTAGCTTGGAAAATACTGTGAGAAAGATGTTCGAAGACTGGGGGAGATGAGTCCTCCTCATTAGGTGTTTCTTATTCACCTGTGTCATTTTGGTTTTCAGGTGGTACATAAACAACACTATCATTTGCATCTAATATTGCTTGTAAAGCATACTACAACCCTTCAAAATTCAGGCCTTCTGTGGTGGGATTTGGTCTCTTTGGAGGAAAAGGCTTCCTAAAAAGTGGTATAAAGTTTCCTTTACTTGAATATGATTCTTCAACAGATATTTTAAAGTCTATGAATTGATTAGATAAATTTTGAAAGGCTTTCTGTAAACCCTCCAAATCTAAAGTTTCTTCTTTTTTATTTGGGGAAGGTCTAGTAAGGATTTATATTTTCTTTTTAGAAGAGGGAGTTGATTCAGCTTCCACATTTACATTGTCCTTTAAACTAAGAATTTCCTTTTCAATAAGGACAACCTCCTCAAAATTTTCTAGCAATGTGCTTTTATTAGACCTCTTGACCCATATAGCTATATTATGATGTAGGGCTTTAGCATAGTATGAAACAATCAAGTTTTCAGTAGGCATTGATTCTGTAGGGATTTTATTTTTAAGTGTAATAAATCTTTGATTTAAATCCTTGACTTTCACTTTCGGGTTCATTTTCATGTTGGAAAATTCCATTACCAAAACTTCTAGATATTTATCATCCCCAAACTTTTATAAGAAAAGGTCTCAAACTTATCACAAGAAGCGATAGTTTGGGGTTGTTGTACAAAATACCATGTGGAGGCATTTCCTTCAAAGGTGTAAAGGAATATCCTGCACACAACATCTTTGTGTTCAACATTTCGAAGCCTAAGTACTAACATGAATTTTTCGATATGATCCTTAGTTGATTGCTTCAAATCGGGGTCAAATTTGGGTAACCACTTTTTAGGATGTCTGGGTAATGGATGTTGAGGTCTGGGCACTTCCATGGCATATTGATCTAGGCAAGGTCTGGTGGGATTGTTTTGGTTAGCCATGGGATTTGGAGGGATTGAATTTCAAGATTTCTCAGATGAAGAACTGCCTTCGTCGGAGGATTCCTCTCTTGAAGAGGGTGGAGAAGACACAGGTGGGGATGAAGGAAGACCATATCCTATAGAACCTTGGATTATTGCTTCAAAAGGATCGATATTAGTATCACCTAATGTGTGATCAGGAAGACCAGTGCTAAGAGGATATTCTTGCTGATTGGAAAAATCAACAGGTTGATTTAACTGTCTACCAGTTTGTTTAAGTCGGGATAGCGTACCCTGAGTTTTCAAAATTGATTAGCGAGAATTACAAATAATTTATTGTACATCAAACCCTTGAGGGATCGGTGTCACAGGTTCATTAGGAATGTTGGGTGTAGCTTTTGACATAGTGGTTGGATCAGGTATAAAAGTAGGTTCTGAGCGACTACGCGTCACGGCAGGAGAATGATTATTCAGGGGAGTCTTACGACCTCCTCATGTCATCAATGACTTCCAGGCCCTCCTTCTAGCGCCATTTGTTGATGAGCATTTGTGACACACCATCAATGAGAAGCGAAGATCCGGTCTAGGGTTTTCTAGTTAACCCAAGACGTTTAGAATAACCTACCCTAACGGGTTTTATGGCTCCGTTAGCCAATGAAAAATATTAAAGTGACTAAAAAAATGAAAGCTATATATCTATATAAACTTATTTCGTATGTTTAACCAATAATATATATATATATATATACCTAACATATAGTTTTATTATATACAATTGGTATATACAGATACAAGGTTTCAATAAAGCCTTGGAAAATGAAAGTTTAAATAGTAAAAAAGAAATGAATGAATAAGATTTGAAATGATATAATTGTTAATGAACAAAGCATTAAAGTTTGAATAATTTAATCATTATTCATTCGTAAAATAAATAAATCAAATAAAGGGAAAATTAACTAACCTGATGTTGATCAGCTATAAAGAAAAATCTCTAAGCTATTTTGTCTTTCTGTGTAATGTAAAATCCTCTTAACCTATTTCCAAGCATAAATCTATGTCTAGAAGCAAAGAATGATCTTTCCTGAAGTAACTCAAGAAATCGAAAGATATCTATAATAAATAGAAAGGAATATGTATTTTTATTATGTAACTTTAAATTATTCAAAAACTGGATATGAAATTAACTACAATCTCCAGAAAATGATATAATCAAAATCTAACATTCGACGTAAACTCAAAATGTACAGATATTATGATAACTAATAAATAATGGACTTTGTAAGAAATAAACACAACATGAATGCATAAGTGTTATTGACTAAAGCTAATTCAAAACATGTGTTTTCATGCACAGAAAATATATGAAAGACAATAATCACATTATACAACTTACATAAGGACTAAATCCAAAAAGCAAACTGCATTTCATATATTTCTCAAAAAGATAAGTCCATCATCAAGTCCCAAAAGAATTGCCCCTTGTCTCTAAGAAAGCACCAATATTTAAACTATGTTCATGATTTGTTTCTCATATCTTCTAAGATAGATACAGATCTATCTTTAATAAAGTTTTTACTAAAAGATAACCAAAAAAATAGGTCTGATGTAATAGCCATTCAAAATAGTTACATAATTGAAATATTATTGAAACTGTTTTAAAAGAGAAAATTGAAAATCTGGAGCATATCCAATGATTTACTTGTCCCATCAATCTTTGAAAATCGAACCCCTTCACACCTGAGAAAAAAAAAATTAATTTAGAAAAAAACAATCTAATAAACTAATTAAAGACAAGCTACATAATCTATGATTTTGTAGCTAGTCTAATAAAAATAAATAAAACAATTTCAGTTATAACAAAAAAACCAAACGTTAATTCCAAGAAGAATGTTTACCCATTAAACATTTGAAAAAGAGGCATGAGATAATTTCGAGTTGATAACAACGTTGAAGTTGGAAGAACTTTTTATAACAATATCCCTTGACTTCTTGAACCTTTTGCTAGCCCTGGGGGAAATTTGTTGGATGTTGGCTCTCAAATCCTCGTTTTCTCTTTCAAATACCAAGTTACGAGCCATAACCGGATTTAGACGATCTTGCAAATCAGGGACATCCTGGTAATACCTCTGGATCCAATTGAAACAATCCTCATAGTCTACATGTTCCAAATTCGGTAGTGGGTGAGTATGATCTGATCTTAGTGGTTTATCTTGTGTCATAACCCTTTTCAAATCATATTGAATCCATGAAAACCCCTCTTGTTCTTTTATAAATGGAGGCAATCTAGAAACAAAATCATATTGGGGAGAATCCATTCTAGTGCCATCAGAACTGGCATCTTCAACAGATATAGTATCCTTAATGACAACTGTGGGAACAGATTTATCACAAATTTTATGTCAATTCCTGATCATCATTGACAAAAGTCTTCCATTCCTTTTATTTCTGGAATGTAAATCATTGACCCTCTATGTGTTTTGCTTACTCTGTCTTTTGAGTTTAATTTTATCTTCAGTAACCAAGTTCTGTACAAGATCAGGGACGACAGGTGCCTTATCCCTTAGATGACTCAGAACTTCCTCCAAGGACTTGTTTGGAATAAATTTGCACTTCTTTGAGGTGACCTAATCTATTGGATGAAAATAAATAGGGGTATCAAGAGGTAATACAGGGTCTTTTGAGACTTGTATTTCAACTCAAAAACTTTGCAGAGAGTGGGACGTTATGCTAGGGGTGGTAGGCTCATCAACGCACAAAGGTAAACTATGGATAGGTTTAGATTGCACTGAAACAAAACCATTCTTGATAAGAAAAACTTTCCAACTTTCTCCTATCTTTAGCAACTGGGCATTAACAAGAACTTGAATTAAACCATGGCGGAAAAGACTGGATTTGGAGTTGGGGTTTTGTCTTTGGTAGAACCTGGACATCTTCTGGAGAATTCTAAGAAAATAAAATGGCAAGTTTAACTTAAAGCCTAGGAAGACCATAAATAGGCGCACATGAAATAAAAACACCAGTCCATAATGTCCCTCACAGGTGATAAATTGTTTAATTATCAACAACAAACCATGCCAACGCATTTTGAACAATTGGATGGGTGTAACTTTAACATTATAGCGCGATTTTATGGATACCATCAGTAGATGCCAAGTGATACCTTATATCTTCAGGTTTTTGAACCAGCAGTGCCCTTCCCATGACAGACCCATGTCCTCTTCTATGCATTCTCCATTTACTTGTAACCGTAGGTCACCTATTTTAGCTTTTGCACCATCAAAAGTCTTGGTGAAAGATTATGTGACTTATAGATTAAAACCCTCAAATGACTGTACAAATTTAACCCAACCGAAAAGGGAGAGGTCATCTACATCATCGTTGTGAGAAAGCATAGCCTGTGAGCCATTCGGGTCCACCCTAACTATAGGAGACATTAGCTTGATTACGATATACCAAAATATGTAGAATGGAGAAGTCTGCATTTGAGCCAACCTGAAACAAATGGTATAGTTGGCATGGTCAAAGATGACCCAAAAACTAAGATCTTTGTAGGATGCTATGATGACTCTCACCCTAACTATTTATTAAGTCCCCGCACTAGAGGACAAATATACTCAAAAACCACATCGCTTGCTAAGAACCTAATCCCTGGTTGCGAAGCACCATCCATACGATGAAATGAATGTAATCTCTAGAGAACATGATAGAGAGGTAAGGGTTTCAGAGCATGGTCATTAGCCAGGTAATAAATTGATTAGATCATGACATAACAATTAAAGGAAACATTCAGATCATATGGTGATGTCATAGGTTTAGAACCAAAATCCCAAATGGTAAAGTACTAACGAATACTTTGAAAATTGATTAAGGCATAACATGAATCAAATGTGATTGGGTCCAATTCTAATGTTATACAATTTTTACATAACCATATACTCATAAAGCTTAAATGTTTTGTGATTTTAGGTGTTTCAAAGGCTCATTTGGTTTTACAAGGAGAGAAGCCTTTAGAGTTTATTTAATTCGTTTTACAATAAGATTTCAATTTCATGCTTGATAGTCATGAAATTGAAATGGGTAAATGAGATGTTTATCGATCAAATAAAAATCAAAACAAAAATGATCAATTACTCAAAAACCACAATCAAACTCATCGTAGACAAAATTAGGCAGCTAATAAAAATTTCCTTTTCCATGCTCGTGTTTCAAAGATTTACGAAACGACATGAATATTTGGTTGCCAACACTTCTCCAATTTGTAGTAGTTGTTGAGCTCCAAAAGTAGCTTGTTGAAGAATGGTTTTGTGATTCCTTGCTCCTAGAATGTTGATGAGTGTTCCATAATGCGGATATCTATATTATTGTCTTCCTTCAAGTCTTTATTGGTAATGAGGTTGTCTATATGATCTCACATTTGATGGTTTTCCTTCACTCTACACACCCATTTCATATGGATTCTTTTCATAGACAATGGAATCCTCTATCCTATTTTCTTGGTCTTTGATTACTCTAGCCTTGTGTTGATGGGGATTAAACCCTTATGGCTTGGGTTAAAATCCACAACAAAGAATATGCCCCAAGAACTATCTCTGTATGAAAAAAGTAGTTAAAATCATGTAATTAATTAATTACTAATGAAAAAAAAGAACATGTACTTGGATTTTGAAGTTCAAATAAGCCTTATTTCATGAATATTCACTTTAGTCCTTCACTCCAATGAGTTCTTTGTTAACTTACACTCAAAGAGAGACAATGCTACAAATATGGTAGTTATGGTAACTAACTCCTAACTACATATACTAATTGTGATTAACATGTTAGTGTCAAGATAATCAAATGCATATATAGAAATTACAAAAGAAAATAAATAACATAATATAGGGACGAAAAAGAGAGTTCTCATTGAGTATGAATAACAAGTAACATGTATAGATATCACATGATACTACTGCAACACTACCTAGAACCAATACATGGATTCCTCCACCTAGGCCACTAAAGATGTATCGTACCTCATGACTCCTTGCTCTAGATAAATCAAATAAAGATAATGAGTCTCATGTGATACATGAGCAAGGTGGTTGGAAATAGGGGTTTCCATTAATGAAGGTGAAAATCTTAAAATCTCAAGAAATGGGCTTGCAGACTCAGCAGAAATTTGCTAGCATAATGATGCTTCAATGAATGTTTTCTCTCGTCTACCCAACGGAATGTATTTATACTTCAAAAATTCACTTGGATTATTTATACATGGTCTATAGGAGGTAATGAACTGAAGAAACCCGTGAACTATGCCTAGAAATTTTCATTTTTATATTTTTTTGTGTTAAATAAATGCTTGTGTGTTGATGAAGGAAAAAGGGTGTATATAAAGTTGCATACAAACCTTTTCAGATCATATGAAGCATATGACCAAATCGAGGGATTTTTTAAAAATATTCTGAGGAAGAAATGGGCGGAAATTAATTCTACAAGAGGAAAATGGACTTTAATATTCAAGCCAACAAGTGCATCCATGCAATAATGTGGAAAAAGATGATATAACATATTCCCCCTAATGTGTGAGGTTATAAGGGAAACTAATGGATAAAATACATTATAAAATCTAGGAGGAGAGTGTGTATTAGGCCTAGGAAAAGTTCATCGAACACCAGACCAAAAGAAAACTTGCAAAAGAAATCTAGTGTGTGGTAACTCTCTTCCTAAGACAAGCATACCTATTCTAAGGAGTGATAAAAGCATGATAAAAAAATCAAGTACATTGCAGATCCATGAATTATGTATATAAGTAGAGATCATGGCCATGAAAAATGAGTACACAATGGATCCATGTCAAAAGAGATCGTAGCCATGAACAAATACACAGTGGATCTATGTCTTAGAATCAAAGGAGGGTATTATAGAATTAAGTAGATGAACAAACTGATCATCCAAAAGTACTAATGTCATGAAAAGGAGTGGTATTGTCCAATGAAAGTTGGGAAACAACATAAAAGAGATGATGCTATTATAGACCCAAGGTCTTCAAAACAAACTTCCAATGGTAAGAGTCTACACTATGTGAATGGATGAGATGAAGTTGAACATAGTGAGACACTGTTTTACTGGTGATTGATGTATAGCATTAACAAATATGAGACAACCCATCGATAATGATAATCGATGTAAAGGAACCTAGTAAATTCTAGCAAGTGTGAATAAATGAGATGATGTCAAACACTTGTAGAATATATCGATCATGGGAAATTGATGGTAAAACTATCAATAGTGAGGGAACCTACCACTTAGGACTGCAAGCCCCAAGGTACTAAAAAGACTATATATATCGATCCCCGATTAAATGGGTCGAAGTTGATGGGAAAAGATCCACTGAAAGAAGGGAATTAAGGAATCCTCCATCAACCAACATGAGGAACAAAAAAAGACCAAATATTTTAGAGGACTCAGATGAAAGATTGAAAAACACACCACTAGGGGAATCTTTCGCATGCACCATATGCAATAGTGCATGGAAGTGACCCTCTGAGAAATGACCAATAATGTAAACCACTGATAGAGGTGAGGAATTCCACTAATGAGGAAAACAAAACACAATGTACTACATGAATCCTAAAGTTTGAATAGAGGTATTGATGTCAAACACATGGGAAACCACTCAGTCAAGGATTGATGATGGGATGTCATTTGTTGAGCACAAGGTAACCTATCAATGATGAAAATACTCCCATGGTGCTACTCTAGGTCAAACTCTCAGAGCAATGTGTCATAGTTGATAATATATAACCTGGCAGCCAGAAGTCATTGGGGACCTTCCATATCGACACGATTATAAGACATATATGCTTGTTAATTTTGAGAAGTACTTGGCACATGAAGACCAACATGAAAATTCAATAATTTTGAGGAGTGGTTGATGCGAGATGAAAATTCCCTTGAACAAAATAATGAAAAAAAAGTGACTTGGGTATCATAGAGTCAAGAATGAACAATGACATAAATTTGTGACATAGGAGGCATCAATAGACTCTTTGTAGTGACTGGTAGGATAACCAGCCGAAGGAGTAAAGACTCGAATAACAAGGTTCAATTTTCGAAATGCATATGCAACCCCAATTTTTTGAGATAGAGAATCAAAATTAGTGATTTGTTCAAGGGCGACATGATTTCTACCAAACATACTAAGAACTCAATTCTTTCCCATATTATTTTTTTATATTTGATTTTTTTGTCTTTTTCGTGTTATAAAATCCTGAAAACAAATAAAAGAATGTTATAGTACAGTGGAGGAAACAAGAGACACATGAAATAAAACTAGTTCCAAGAATAGGGAACATACCTATGCTCAATGCAAGGAACACATGTAGGATATGGGCACTCGTGAGAATGTTTCCTCTACGGATACAAGTGTCAAGTCACAAAGGAAAAAATGAAAGTATAGAAACTGAAGGGAATGCATAAGAAACAAGCTAGAAAACAACAAGTTGAAGTTGGAATTAGACTCAAAAGCGTAAGTGGAAAAATGAAATTTAGTATGACAACTTGACACATAAATATGGTAGCTCCTTGGGTATTATGTAGAACAAGGATGAGAAGAATTTATGAGGCTTCAAATAAAAGTCATGGTAAGACTAAAGAGGGATCTCAAGTCGTGGTTCTTGTAGCCCAAGATCTGGTGCATCAGTTGAGTCATTTCATGATGGAACCTCTTCTACTTCATGTGCTTCATGTGAGTGGGTAGGCCATTCCCATGGAGAACCTCATACTAGTACTTATGTATTAGTAGGGGCCATGGATTATGATTCTTGTTTCTCTTATGGAGTAGTGTCATTTAATTCTTCAAGAGTGCCTCTTGATGTTTCACCAAGAGGAACTGTTTCTTGTTTGTTTTCCTCAATTATGATTATTGTTGTATCAATGAGAATTTCCAGCTTCACTATGTCTATTGTATTGCCAGATTGCTTGGTATTGTCCATTTGAGGCCTTGGAGAATGTGTTATGTCCTTTGTCTCTGTTGGAGCTTGTTCTTGAGTAGGGTTCCCCGTTGGTTCTTATGGATCAATAGGTGCTTCCACCAAGGGGTGGTTTTAAGGATGGAAATTTATTTTAAAATGTAGAAACCTTGACGAATATTACTAATCCTTCATGTGCCAACTATAAATGTTTGGCGACATTTTTGTAAAAATATTCAAATTTATAAGGATTTTATATAGTCTATATAAAAGTTTTGCGATTTTTAAGTTAGAATAATTTTATCCTATATAATTTGGGTGAATCATTTTTAGAATAGAGAATCTTCTTTTTGGAAAAAACATGGAAAATTAGCCCATGAGCGAAATTTATCCCCTAAAATCATCCCTGCTTCCACCTCTAACTCTTCTTTGTCTGAATATGCTTCCAGGAGAGCATTGAGGCCTTTGCCAAGAGCACCTTGGTTTGGTTCTTGTGTGGACACCAAGACTTCATTGGCTTCCATATTAATGTCCTCCTCTAGTTCTTGTGTGACAAGGGAGGGTTTTGGTTCCTTTGTTGCCTGGGGTTGCTCCTGGGATTGTTCCTTGGGCTCCTCATTTCTTTTCTTTTTATGTTGATTTGTAGTTGCATGGTTGATTCTATGTTTCCTTGGAATATGTTTTTTTCTCTTTGTAAACCATCTGACTCTCTTTATTAGGGGTTTGGTAGAAATTACGTTAATGTAATTGTCGTGGTCGTCCTTCACCAGAGTTGTAGTAGGTTGGCCCCTCTTCCTGGTAGACCTCTTGGATTTCTTTGGTGGGGGGGGTCACAATAGTGAGGCTCACTGTATTTGTGGTTCTATTCCCTAGTGGAGGAGTCACAACATATGGACTTAGTATGTCTGTAGTATTGGTTCCTAGCAGAGAAATTGAAACCGCGATCGATACCATAAGGGCATGTGTCACCTATTGGGAATACTGAAGTGTAGCTTCTTCACCTTCAGTGAGAAGAACATGTGGTTGGACAATGTTGTTCTAGGCGCGGTCTTCTTTTTACAGTGCATGCTCCACCAAGATAATTATATGGCCATGGTGAGATACAAATTTTGTTGGGTTATTTTCCATTTTAACCAGCGCAACCATTTTTGTTGAGCATAGATAGTTCTGTAGTGACCTTCACAAGTGAAGTATCACTGCAAAAAGACAACCACATCCTCCCATGGGTGTGGTAAATATCGACATTCAAAACATGTTCCTTTCTTTACTAAATATTCCCTGGCCTCAAGGAATTTCTTGAGAACTTCAGACTGTGAGTTTATTCTTGTGTACCATCATTTTCTTATCCTTGGTATGTTGATGACCTCGACCAATGTTTCTTCCATGAATTTTGTATGTTCCCCAACCATTGAGGGATGCAAGTGGAGTTGCAACCAAGGAAATGAGAGAAGGGAAATTTGTGAAATGAAGGAGGCCTGCAAGTGGAGTTGCAACTAAGGAAATGAGAGAAGGAAAAATTGTGACATGAAGGAGGGTTGCAAGTGGAGTTGCAACCAAGGAAATGAGAGAAGGGAAATTTGTGAAATGAAGGAGGGATGGAAATGGAGATTCATCCAAGAAAATGGGAGGGGAGAGGTTTGGGAAAAATGAAGCAAAGTTGCAACGACAATAGTTGCGGAAAGGGGAGTTACATCAACTTGAATTGTTGCGGAATAGGGAGTTGCAACAAAGGGATTTGTAGCAGTGGGAGTTGTGAAAATGGGAGTTGTAGCAATAGGAATAGTTGTGGTAAAGGGAGTTACAACAAAATGGGTTGCAACAACTAGAGTTGCAGCAGCCGAAGTTGCCTCAAGGGGAATTGCAACAACAAGAGTTGCAACAATGAGAATTGCAACAACATGAATTGTAGCAAGGGGAATTACAACAATCGGGAATTATAGCATCGTGATTTGTGACAACATTTTTCTCCCATGCATATCTTGAAAAAAAAGTATTATTAAGAAAGCAAGGCTTTATGAAAATTTATTGAGAAGGATCCTAACATAACCATCATGAAACCGTGAAGTTCCCTTATTTTTTATTCTTTTTTTTTTTTTGAAATGCACCAGCTATCCTGGTTTTCACACTTTTTTTAGAGTGGAATAGAATGGAAATTATCCAACTGGGACTCATTCATCCTAAACAATTTTGAACTTTCGGACCATTTGTTTGCGATCTTCCATAAGAAGTGTTCCTTTG